>CAIGRP010043744.1:0-47123 GCA_903798385.1 Fraxinus cuspidata
TTTTTTAGAAATTTTAATATTATTATTCTTCTGGTATTGCTGTAAAAAAAATCACTTTTTCTATTCCCCAGAATTTAAAAAGTCTCAAATAAAATTTAGCGCATCACATTAGGTATATTTCTGCACGTAGATTGAAGAATTCAATAAAATATATAAGAAATAACACAGAGAATTATATGGTTCGGCGTCAGTGTGGCAAACATACATCTACGGGGAAAGAGAGAAGACTATATTTACTTATGTCCAAAGTGTTACAATGACACGTATATAGTTCTATTACAGCAAGGTTGTCTTATTATAGATGAGACAATCACGAAAAAAATATAACAAATTATGGGAACATCCAAATTATCATCAACCAATATTATCCATATCATGCCATAATATTTTCTTCAATATTAGCAAATATTCTTCAAATCACCAAATATCTCTATTTTCCAACACTCCCCCTCAAGTTGGTACGAAAATATCGATAGAGCCCAATTTGAACAATATCTCATTAAATTTGACAGTTGATAAGTCTTTGGTGAAAATATCAGTCAAATGTTGGCTACTACGAATGAAGGGAGTACAAATAACCTTGACTTGGACATGTTCTCGTATAATATGATTGTTAACTTCAATGTGTTTTGTCCACTTGTGAAAAATTGGATTTGAAGCAATATGTATAGCAGATTGATTCTCACAAAACCAAATCTCAAATCCTTCAACAAAGAGCGAAGTCAAATAATTTCTCTGACAGTAGAAGTCATTACTCGATATTCGGCTTCAGCACTAGAGCGTGCAACAACGTTCTGCTTCTTACTCCTCTACGTCACCAAATTTTCCCAATAAAAGTGCAATATCTAGTGGTATATCTTCTATCAATAGCACTACCAGCCCAATCTGCTTTTGTATAAGCAGAAATAAGAGAATGCCCATTTTTATGCATCCATATACCTCTTCCATGTGACCCTTTGACCCTTTGAGATAGTGCAAAATTCGATTAACGGCATCCATATGTGCAACTCGTGGAGAATGCATAAAGCGGTTAAAAAGGCGACAACATATGAAATATCAGGTCGAGTAATTGTGAGGTAAATTAGTCTGCCCACCAATCTTTGAAATTGACCCACATCAGATAATAGAACGCCATCAAGTGTTAATTTGGAATTACACTCTATAGGCGTCTGAGCTGGCTTAGCACCTAATTTTCCAGTGTCTTTTAATATATCCAATACGTATTTTCTTTGGTTTAGAAATATGCCATTTTTTGAATATGCAATTTCTAATCCGAGAAAATATTTCAAAATTCTCAAATCCTTGAGCCTTGATATTTCAGCAAGATCATCACCAGTAATAATGATATTATCAACATAGATCAAAACAATAACAGTACCTTTCATACCTCTTTTCACGAATAAGGAAGAATCAGCATTACTTATCTTTAAACCATTCTTGACAAGAACATTACTGAGTTTAGCATACCATGCACAAGGTGATTGTTTAAGACTATATATAGATTTTCTTAATCTGCATGTGAGATCACTACGACCCTCCAGCCAATGACTTGGATGTATACTCATATAAATTTCTTCATTAAGATCACCATGTAAAAAAGCATTCTTCACATCCATGTGAAACAATTTCCAATCTCGATTAACGACTAGAGATAAAAGAACATGAAACATGTTCATTTTGGCTACATGAGCAAATGTCTCATTGTAATCAACTCCATAAGTTTGGGTGAAGCCTTTTGCAAAAATGTGCGCTTTATGCCGTTCAACAGATCCATCACTTCGAAACTTAGTTTTATAAACCTAACGACACCCAACTGTCTTCTTCCCTGGAGGAAGTTTCACAATGGACCAAGTTTTGTTGTTATCAAGGACTTGTAATTCTTCCTGCATTGCTCGTCTCCAAATAGGACTAGAATTTGCTTTTCTAAAATTATTGGGCTCTTGAGTTGAAGACAACGAAGTTAAAAGGGCTGAATGAGACAATGATACATTGGAATATGATAAATGAGACTGTATAGGATGACTGACAGCTTCATATGTAACAAAGTCCTTTAATTTTTCTGGAGCCTTGGATGTTCGATTTGACCTTCTAAGAATCTTTTCGAAAGTATCTGGTACATCACTAACATATTCTGGAACATCATGAGAAATTAGCGATAAAGGACTTCCGTTGTCCCCATTGTCTTCATCCTGTTCGATTTCTCTTGTACCTCCAATATGTACTGTAGTTTCAATTTTATCAATACTTGAAATATCAGAAGAAGATGTCCATATAGTGGGAAGTGAAAACATGTCGTTCAAATTCTCACCCTGAGATAAAATCTTGTTCGAACTCTGTGTCGAAAAATGTGGTTCATTCTCAGCAAATCTCACATCTCGTGATACAAATAGCTTCTGGGACTAAGGATCATAGCATGTATATCCTTTTTTTTTTGAAGAAGAAGAATATCTTAAGAAGACGCACCAGATGGAACTAGGATCAAATAAATCATAATGCAAACTCTAGTGGTGCACATAACAAACACAACCAAATACTCCAAGTTGAGACACATCGGCTTTCTCCCTTTTAAGACTTCCAACGGTGACTGAAAATGGATTACACGACTTGGAAGCCTATTTATCAAGTACACATCTGTTAAAACTCCATGTGATCAAAATTTCTTCGGAATATTCATTTGAAGCATGATAGCTCTTGTAGTTTCTAAAATATGTCGATTTTTTTTCCTTTCAACTACTCCATTTTGTTGGGACGTACCAACAAACTAGTCTGATGTATAATGCCTTCACTGTGAAGAAAGGCAGGAAGGGGACCCTTTGCAAATTCAATCCCATTATCCAAACGAGAAATCTTTATTTTACTATCAAATTGAGTGGCCACCACAGGGTAAACTTCATTCTTAGATTTCAATAAATAGATCCAAGTAGCACGAGAATAATCATCAATGAACAACACAAAATATTTAAAACCATCATATGAATCAATTTGACATGGACCCCATAAATCAGAATGGATTAACTCAAAAGGTTTAACAGACATAGATGAAGAATTAATAAATGGTAGACGAACTTGTTTGGAAAATTGACAAACATCACAAACGTGTGTCCCAAAAGACAAAGATGGAAATAAAAAAGATAATACATGACTAGCAGGATGCCCAAGTTGTTGGACTAGGATGACCAAGTTGTTGGAGCATTTGAGTCAATTGATTCAGTGAGATGGTAGTGTCAGCAACAGCAGCAACTTCCCTGCTTCCTCCTTTCATAGTAGATGGCTTGAGATGAGGATGAAGGTCCCAACAATGGTTCTTAGAGTGTCCTAGCATGTGACAGTGATCACATTTTGGAGCTTCTCGTCTTCCTTTGTTCTGAAAGCTTTTCCTTTTCTCATCTCTTTTTACAATAAGAGTAGTCGACTCAAATATATGCTTCGTTTCAAAATTACTAGTCTTTTTCCGAGTTTCTTCTCGCTGTAAAGTTGCACACACACTAGAGAAAGTTGGTAGGGTAGAACTTATAAGGATATGACTCTTAAGATTCTCATACTCCGGCTTCAAGTTACTCAGCAAAGAAAATATCTTATCTTCTTCGGCCCTTTTCAATAAGATTTTTGCATCGGTTGTATGTGGGTGATACATGTCCAATTCGTCCCACTTTTTCTTAAGATAACCAAGGTGCTCAATGAATGTCTTATCCCCTTGCTCAGCGGTAGCAATTTCCCGTTTCAACTCAAAAATTCTAGCAGCGTTGTTTTGATTTTCGTAAAGCTTTTCAATCGAATTCCACAATTCTTCCGCCGAATCTAAAAAGGCAAAGATTTCAACAATATGAGCTTCCATTGAATTTAGAATTCAAGACCTAATGAGTTGATCATTTGAAATCCACCCTTCGTACTTGAGATCTGCAAAATCTGGATAAATAGAAGTGCAATTGATAAAACTCAATCTTTTTCTTTTCACCAAGAGATAATGTCACGGCTCTTGACCATGGTATGTAATTTATACCATTCAAGATAACGGTAGATAAATCCATCTAGAATTAAGATCATTCTCCATCACTATAGATGGATTAATGGCTTTCTTAGTCATTGTAAACTCAGAGACAAATTGAAAAGAAATTTCGAAGTGCAAAAAATTGAAAAAACACGAACAACTGACTTTGAGGGCGATTTTTCCCCACCAAACGTTTGGCTAGATACGGACGATACGAATCCAACGGCACCAACCTTGCGCAATTTCGAGTTACAGTTTGAAAGATACAGCCTTTTCGTAGAGGTCGTGCAAAGTTGAAAAAAAAATGAATTGTGCAAAAAAGAGAACTTTCGTTTCAGCTTTCCCATTTTTCTTCAAACTGTTGGCCGGATCAATACATTTGCTCTGATACCATGAAGAATTCAATAAAATATATAAAAAAAGAATACAAAAAATTACGTGGTTCTGCGCCAATGTGGCAAACCCACATCCACATGTGAAGAGAGAATACTATATTCACCTACGTCCGAAGTGTTACAATGACACATATATAGTTATATTACAATAAGATTGTCTTATTATAGATGAGACAATCACGAAAAGAATATACCAAATTATGGAAACATTCCAATTATCATCAACAAATATTCTCCAAATCATGCTATAATATATTCTTCAATATTAGCAAACATTTTTCAAATCACCAAATATATCTCTTATCCAACATAGATGTCTTTCTATGTGCTCACCTTGGGTGAAGGGTTACATGTTGAGGGAAGTTATTTACATTTTTCCAATTTTAAATCTGTACAACATGAGTCAATATGTATAATGTCACTTTTTTTAGTGTGTCAATCTTTTGAACAGTGTTTGTCACTTTATTGAATTTGTCCGTGTTTGAATTCGTATTTCTTTTATTTTATGTGTATAGATTTTTTTGCTCGGGCTTGGATCTGCTGGTGGCCGTGGTGGTGACGGAGAAAGCGGAGGAACATCAATTGTATTGAC
The DNA here is from genome assembly GCA_903798385.1 of Fraxinus cuspidata. Classification (NCBI taxonomy): domain Eukaryota; kingdom Viridiplantae; phylum Streptophyta; class Magnoliopsida; order Lamiales; family Oleaceae; genus Fraxinus; species Fraxinus cuspidata. Next base: position 4,976 of record CAIGRP010043744.1, read on the forward strand.
ATTGTGTTGATAGATGATGGTGGCGATGAATTGATTTAAAGATACTCGACGTTGAATGTAGAAAGATGAGGAACGTGGTTGTGTCACCTTTATTTAAAAAAAAAAAAAATTTGTCTTTTTCCCTTTTTTTTTTTAGTTTTTGTCATTTTTCTAGTTTTTGTCACTTTTTATTAAAATATTTGCCACTTTTTTCTGTCGTGTCCTTCAAATTAATCACTTTTAATATAAGTTGTATGTTACTTTTTAATAAAAAGTGACACTTAACTATAAAAAAATGACATCATGCGACACAATGTCACTTTTTTGTAAAAAAATGACATTTAATTTTGCCTAATATTTTTTATTCTCACAACACTTTCATATGATTTTTAAAAAGATCCTTAATTTTAAGAGTATTTTTGTAAGTTGTCCAAGATAATACATAATGGTTAGGGGCACGGCCGGAGTTGGTTATTGTAAAATTGGGCCAAGTGAAGTCTCTTTAAACAGGCCGTGAGGCGGCCCATCCAAATCTCGAACCAAAAGGAACTTGAAAACCCTAAGTCAAAATTGCAAATTTCCTTCCCTCCATCGTTAAACCTCTATAAAACCCTGCGCCTCCTACACGCCTTTTACACTACAAAAAAAATCCTTACGGCTTCAAATCTCTTGCAAACACCAATCAATATGGAATTTTGGGGTAAGCTTTCCTTTCATCGCTGCTCTACTTTATACTTCAATCTTTCGCTGCTCTACTTTTTACTTCAATCTGTGTTTTTTTTTATTTTTTTTTTTATTTTTGTTTGTATACAAATACAATTATAAACTATGTTATTTTAGCTTTGTGTTTGATATATAAACAGGGTTACATGATGGTTATGGAACTGTTCTTATTTTAGCTTTGTCTACCATAGAATGTCATTTTTTAAAAAGAAAGTGTGTATTGCTTTGAAGTTTATAGTTTTGGGATTTAGAGCATGTGCTAAGCTTAAATTCTTGTATAAGTAAAAGATAGTAAGTTTAAAATTAAATAAATTTTGTATTGGTGAAAGAAAATAATAATTAAGTTATTCAAATAAAGTAAAACTTTTTTTAAAAAAAATTAAAAATCTTCCAAACCTTTTTTTAATTAAAAGTTAAAATTAGTAGACTTTTCTTAGGCTTAGCGAAACGTGTTTCCCTTTCGATTGTGGCAGAAAGTGGTTTACTTTTTAAAAATAATTATCTTCTTCTGTACCCTACAAACAACTTGATATAAATAATGCTCGTGACTGCTAAATTTGGCCTATTTGGTTGATTTCATTCTTTTGATACTAAGTGATTTCTCACAGGTCCTGTTAAGTATGTGTTTTTGTTGATTTCATGCTCTTCTCTGTTTATTGAATGATTAAACTTATCTCCCTATAGTTTAAAGTCCAATGGGATATATTAAGTGTCCTAATCAGAATAATAGAGGATATAGCTTGTTCAAATTGTTCGTGTGTGCTTACTCTGAATATTAAATTTGCACAATGCATTCAGGAGTTGAAGTTAAAGCTGGAGAATCACTCAAGGTTCAACCTGAGTTTGGCAAACTGATTCATATTTCACAGGTTGGAGTTTTTTATAGTACTTCTATCAAACCTCTGATATATTTCTTACTTCATTTTTATTATGAGGTCTTAAATGTTGACTTATGTTGAAACTATCTCAGGCAGCACTAGGGGAGGTGAAAGATGTGAAAGGAGCCAAACGTATTCCCATTCGTATGAAGATTGATACAAACAAGTATGTTATAGGAACTCTTTCGGCAGAGGATAGACCTCAGGTGATGTTTGACTTGGTAGTTGAGAGGGAGTTTGAGCTCTCACATGACTGGAAAAATGGGAGTGTCTACTTTGTTGGCTATATCGCTGATGATCAAATTCAAGGTGGATGCCTTTTACTTCTGCGAATTCTCATCATTATTTTTTATGCTTTGTTCTGTGTGTGATTATGTGTGTTAGCTATAAGAGAATTGTTTGTTTTGTGTTTAATCCTTTTATTGGGAATTTAATGTTTTGATGTTTTCTCAATTTTGCTGTGTATTTGGAGGGCATTTGCATGTTGTCTTTTGCATAATTGTTTTAGTTTGATAGTTGCAAGGCGTGAAGCAATTATTTATCTCTGCCTTTATGTCCCTCACAGAAAGAAGTGCTGTTGTATTTCAATCTCGTTTAAATCAAGTTAGGCGATAGCTTCTACTTGATATTTAGTGATAGCTTCTACTTGATATTTAGTGCTCATTTGGGCTTCAGCATAATCTCCTTATAATTTGAAGTCGAAGCCAAAATTTAATGTTGACCACACATTCGTAACTACTACCCACTTATCTTATCATCCACACCTTTCGCTTGACCCATTAATCATTTTCATTATAATCTTATTAATTTTTCCCACACTACTTTTGACATTTTGGCAAGTTTTGTGATGTGCATTACTGTAGATAAAGGATATTAATTTTTTTATATTGTCTTGTTTTGGTGGCACTGATGAGATTATCCATTTTTTCTAGATGAGCAAGATTTTTCAGACGAATCTGATGATGAGGAATATCCGACTGAGGCTCTTGAAAATGGTGGTATGTCAACACCCTCTGTCATTTTTTCTGTCCTTCATGACTTTACCTCGAATGACCAAATGCCAACAGTTCAAGTCTTTGTTGGTTTCTTTTACTGTATATAAACATCGGATGTGCAACATGAGAAGTTACCATTGAAGTTTGTCGACTTCTCAGGTAAACCCCAGCTCAAGGTTGAGGACTTGAAACCTACAAAAGATAAGGCTACTGATGCCAAAACTGGAACTAAGAAAGTAGAGGCCCCTGAATCTGATGATGAAGAAGATGAAGATGATTCGGAGGATAGTGGATCTGATGATTTATCCGGAGGAATGGTATGTCTCCATTCTCTTTGTTTTCTTCCTTGAGATCATTCATTACAAATTCTTCAACCCTTTTGAATTATCATGTTAGCGTTTACTTATTTCTCTGTTCCACTGACTTGAATAAGTTGGATCTTGTCTAGGATTCAGAAGATTTGCTGGATGATAGTGATGACTCCAGTGATGAAGAAACTCCAAAGGTATTTGCACTTGCTGTTTGAACGATCTAAAACATATTATATACGCCTTGTGTTAATTCGTTTCTCTTATTGAAGGCGCAACAGCCCAAGAAAAGGCCATCTTCTGTGTTGGGAACTCCTGTCTCCAACAAAAAGGCAAAATTGGCTACTCCTAGTAAAACAGGTATATCCGAGATTTCTACATGATTTGGTTGTCCTACAGTGGATTCCTTAATTAATTAAATTATTCTTGTTTGCAGGCAATAAAAGTGTTCACACTTCGACTCCTTACCCTTCAAAAAAGGCTGGAAAAGGCAACAAAACGAAGTAGGAGACCAGGATATTGATATTTAATTGAAATGACTATATATATATATGGATTATTGTTTTTGCTGGAATAGAAAAAAGTATCCAGCTTCTCAATTTTGTCAGAAATTTCCCTGATTATTTGTCTAAGATAATATTTTCCTCGGGGCGGAAATTTTATTATTTTATGGAGTTACTTGGGAGCACTCGTTGGTGTGTTTTTTTAGCTTGCATTTTCTTAAATATCCTCCTTCAGTCCTTTAAGCTGATGGCAACTTCCATTGGAATAGGCTCGCTGAGAGTATCATATTTTATAGTACTTGGAAGGGAATATTTTATAGCACTCTTTTAAGAAAATGAATAATGTTATTTATCATTATAATGATATAATATGTGACAATTTATGTGAAATAACGATATTGAATAATTCAATTTTTACGAGGGGGAGCAGAGAGAGAAATGTTAGGAATGATAGATTGTTGGCTAATCGATGTTTCATCATGTATTATGAAGATAAATTGCGTTACTTAGTTTGTGCAATGCTACGTATCGTCAAATGCTGCGATATAAGATGAATACTAATAGCAGGTCAAAACTTGTAGTCCCTAGTGAACTGCTCCCGCACTTGCTTTGAATCAAAGGTGGAATTTCACTTTGGGATCTCAAACCTTTGGTTTTTGGCACCTCGAGTTCCTAATCTTTCAAATGTTTGTACACAGACTTAATCGCACAAAACGTTCATACGTTTGGCATGTAGTGTGCAAAATGTTCAAACGTTCTAATTTTTTGCATTTTCATCCACATTTTAACGTTTCATTGTGGAAAACGTTATTTTTACTTATTTTTAACGTAAAATGACTAATATACCCTCCTATATAAATAAAACAAAAAAGAAAAGAAAAGAAATAAAGAATAATTGTAATCTTACTCCTAAACTTTTTTAAAAATGCAAATGAGTCCAAAATTTATGAAAATATAAAAAATAACAAAAAAACCCACTCTCTTTTCCTCCGCCTCTGCTAAAACCACAGCCGAAGTAGTTCCAAACGGACGTCCCCTTACCTAACGCCTCAGCTGAAGCCTTCAATAGATGATCCAAATCAAACTTCAAATCGTTTTCCCCACAAACACCAACCCCCTTTTCCCACCACCAACCACATTAGCATCTCCTATGTCCTTCGTCCCCATTGCAATCGCGAAATTACTGGCAGGCGCATTCGTGCCCTCACCCTCCATCATTTTCTCACGATGAACCCCGACCCCGTACCTCTCAACCCCTGTCATATCCTTCGATCCAATTCCCTTCCTACCGAATTTCCTACACAAACAGAAAATAACAATAAAATCAAGAAAAGACCGCACCAATTACTATACTAGCAATCGTGCCATCGGAGAGTTTCTTCTTATGCTTTCACTACCACAAGAATTGTCAAGTGGATTACCACATAGTGCATTACCAAGAAATGAACTCTTGGACTTCCCAGAAAACCCTTTAGGAATCTCGCCAGTGAAGTTATTATTCGAGACATTGAATTGAACTAAACTGCATAAATTCAGGTCAGGAATGGACTCGATAAATAATTTTTTTTGCAAGTATAGCGTGCCTAAACGGAACAACTTATCAAAGGAAGGTGAAATCGGGCCAAAAAAATTATTTTCCGCTAAATTTACGCGGACAAGGGATGTAATAGTTAACAAAGAATCCGGGATTTGCCCACTGCTTCGACTGTGGATTTGGTGGATCTATTGAAGGCTTTGGCAATGGTTTTGGGTCAGGGGACGTTTGGAACTATTTCGACTGTGGTTTTGGCGGAGGGGGGTGGAGGAGGCGAAGGAAGGAGAAGGAGAAGATAGAAATAGTTTTTTTTTTTTGTTTTTTTTAATATTTTCATAAATTTTGGAGTCATTTGCAAAAAGTTTAGGAGTAAGATTGCAATTTATTCTTTATTTTTGTTTTGTTTTCTTTTTTGTTTTATTTATATAGGAGTGTATATTGGTCAGTTTACGTTAAAAATATGTGAAAATGACGTTTTCCGCAAATGAAACGTTGAAATATGGGTGAAAATGTTATTAAATAAAACGTATGGACGTTTTGCACACTACACGCCAAATGTAGGGACGATTTGTGCGATTAAACCTTTGTACAAATAGAAAAATGTTAATTTGACCATTAAATGTTCAATTTTATCATAAAATGATCATTGTGCTCTTAATTTGAATTAAAATAAAAAAATGAAGAAAAGGAAAAGGGAATTGCCCTCCCTACAGGCCACACACCAGACCCATGTTCACTCACACTTGATGACACCAAGTTGCCAGCGTCACTCACCAAGCCACCAACCATCTTTTGGCTAATTATAACTGCAGTGAATAACAAATAGGCAAATTTGGCATTGAAGCCATAAATTAGGTTGAGGAGATATTTATTGATTGTGATAGTGCAAAAACCTCCATTATTGTTCATAAAAATTTATTTTACTACATTCTTTTAAGTGTGCTATTTATTAATCTACTGCATCGTTTATAGTTGGTGGGTAACTTTTCTTACCAGAAATAAATGGTTTGTTAGGAAGAGAAATGGATTTTTCCATTTTCTTTTTCTTATTTTTCATAGTACTTTCTCTCTCCTTTTCTTTTTACTTTCTTTATTTCTTATTTTATTCAAACTAATGATGCAATAATCATTTTAGGATACAATACAACGGCTAAACTAATGTTTTCAATTCAAAACGAACCCTTACACACTTAAGATGCAAGAACAAAAGGTTTAATACCTCAATGTCACAAGGTCAAAAGGTATGAGACCCCAGGTGAGATTTTCCCAAAATTTTTCATCAAACTTAATTCTAAAGTTTTTCAGCCCCTACTTGATTTGATGAAGATTGAAATAAGATTTTGTAAATTTTGATAAAAGTTAATGAAATCTACGATTAAAATTAATTGTTGATTTTGACTTAAATTAAACTTCAAATTTTAACTTCCACCAAACAAGGACACAAGTGTTCTTCTAACTAATCTTTTTCCCTTTTTTTTTTTTTGGCTAAAATAAGACGTCTCACGCAAAAAAAAAAAAGGTCATTCACTCGTACAAAATAACTACTCAAGCAATCTAGAAATGTTTGACAAGAAGACTAGAAGGGACCATGCTACATATACATCATACATACTTGACATAAAGATTTATATAATGTAACATTTTATCATTGAATGATTTAAAATACAATCATCTCGTCCATCCAATCACCTCCCGTCAGATACCTTTCTATCATCGCTTTTGAACGTTTTCTTCCGATAAAGTGGCATTTTCCCACTTCCAAATAGAGATTGGTATATAATTATATATTGTGTAATTAGAGCACATAACATCCCCACCTTCCATTGTTACTGTAGAAAACGTCCATACCTTTCATTTTTTGGCATTTTCACCCTTATTTCCACATTTCATTGCGCAAAAAGTCATTTTCACCTATTTTCTCAATTTAAAATTATGAAATGATCAATATACCTTTCGCTTTAAATAAAACAGAAAGAAAGAGAAAAAACTAATTGTAATCACAGTCCGAATTTTTTTTTAAAAGTCCAAATAAGTCACAAACAAATTATTAGAAGGGTAATTAGTACATAATGTCCCTACCTCTCTATTATTGCAAAAAACGTCCATACCTTTTATTTTTTTTACCATTTCACCCTTAATTACACATTTAATTGCACAAACCATCATTTCTATCTATTTACATCCAATTTCTCAATAAAAAGATGTGAAATGACGAATATACCCTTCTATTTAAATAAAAAATTAAAAAAATTAATTGCAATAATAGTCCCAATTTTTTTAAAAAAGTGCAAACAAGTCCACAATAAATTATTTAAAAATAATTTTTTTTAAAAAAAGTGCATACGAGTCTCGATTAAATTTATTTAAAAATTAAAAAAAAAAAGAAAAAGTGCAGTCGAGTCCGAAATAAATTATTAAACAACTGAAAATTAAAAAATATTTATTTATTTATTTAAATATGATAACATTCATCATTTCACAACTTTTTATTGAGAAATTGAGTGAAAATTAAAAAAAATAATGGCTTATGCAATTAAATATGTAATTAATGGTGAAATGACAAAAAAAAAAGTAAAAACGTTTTTTGCAATAATAAGGAAAGGTATAGACGTTATGTGCTGATTACCCTTTTAATAATTTATTTGCAACTTTTTTGGACTTTTTTGAAAAAAATCGAAACTGTGATTGCAATTAATTTTTTCTTTTTCCTTTTATTTTATTTAAAGATATGGGTTTATTGATCATTTCATAATTTTTAATTGAGAAAATAGGTGAAAATGACCTTTTACGCAATGAAATGTGGAAAATAATGGTTAAAATGCCAAAAAAATGAAAGGTATGGACATTTTCCACAAAAATAGTTAAAGGTAGGGACGCTATGTGCTAATTACCCTTATATATTTGTTAAAAATTAAAAAAAAAGACATTTCTTTTATATTAATAATTGATGGTTAGAGAATAATCCCACTGGCACATGCTCCTCGCATGGCTCACGCAAAAAACTCTCCTCACTTCACTTGCTCCGCGTAATCTGCTTGTGTAACTTCTCTTTTCTAGTACTTCCTACCAGCCAATTTCATGATACCTATTGACATTGTAACTATACACTAAATAAATATAGAGGTAAGCCATACACTCATAGAAGGCAAACACACACTCAGTAGCCCTTGCGCAATTCTAAATCGAACTCTAGAATTACTCAATTTTCACAACACGAATATATAATCTGCTTATGAATTTGAAAGAACGAGCATCTAAGAAGAAGGCTCACACGAATATTCAGTTTTCCACAAAATATAATTAGGAATTAAAACAGGTAGTAAATAACAGGGGTGGTACAGTATAGAAATCATTATAAAGCATCACGCAGACCTTCAAAACCATTCATACAATTGGTTCGATCAAGATAACCAAAATAATAAGACATCCTACCCATAAAATGAAACTGTCCAACAAAGCAAACGAACTACATTGCTGCTTCTAACCTGCATTTCTGCAAGGAAAACAAAGAGTTTGAGCTTTTGGGATCATGACAACTTTCAGCACCAATGGAGTTCTTCACCTTTCCAGCTCAGCCCTGCAAATTCCTGTCAAACCAAACTGTCTGATTTGCACCGAAACACCTGTACACATGATTAAAATAAGTTTTCGATCCATTTAAGCAGGAAACCTGGACCTGCAACACTCAAAAATATACAGTGAGATCTGTAACTTCCTGAAAAAAAAATTTTAAACCAAGGATCAGTGAGAACTCACTAGCTCGGTTTGTATTGGGCCAGACTGCATATACAAGCAAACACGCAATAACAAGTAACAAAAGAGACTAACTATTTAAACTTCTACTGCAAATTGCTCATGAGAGCATGAATTGCCGATAGTCCAGGTCAGATTAAAAATAACACTACCAAACCTTGATTGCAAGAGGCGATGTTCAATACAAGTGCATAATTCAAAGGCAACTAAACAAGTAGTACTGGATGACATTTGCAATTGTTAATAATTGAGATACAAGAGCCGTTGACGGCATTCAGAAAGACGTAACTTTATCAATAACAAGCCAAGCTACGTGGTTAAAACCGTTAATGAAGAGAAAAAATTGTCACGTGTCAATTCATTTTTAATTGCAAGATTTCTGTAAAAACCATATGAACCCCACCCTTTCTTTCAAGACATAGCATCCAAGAGTAATGACTGTGTTCTCCTAGTCACATGAAAATTTTAATATATTTCATGAAATAATCTTATTTGACAGTTATGAACTCAGCATATTGTTTGGTATCTTCTCAATTTCAGTAACAAATTCGTATTAGATACATGTTAAAAGTAGAGAATCATAGAAGAAAACACAAAAAAATTGGTTATTATGAAGATTTTGGTTTGCAAGGTTGTTACGAAATTGAACTGAATGGAACAAGAATTTTGTGTGTTTTGCATAGAGGGAAGACATAGAATACAGGTAATGAAAAACCACAAAGGTTCCCAAATAGATTTCCTATTTAAACGGAAATGAATAGCTGGTGTGAATATTGAACATAATAGGTATGGCGAAGATGAAGGGATACAAATATAGAGAAGGTGCAGATCATCCACAAAAATACGATGCCTACAATAACATAAGTTGGAAGGGTGTATGGACCTATGGTAGATCAGTTAACTCTGATGTTGTGATGTTGTATTATAACCTTTCCTGCCAGTCTCTATTTTAAAAAAAAAAAAAAATTTCCATCAAGTCAACCACACATATCAAGCATGTTGAAAAGGATCAGAAAAGCATAAATGTTGACATTTTTTTTTTGTATTCCTTAAGACAACAGTAAACCTGCACACCACCTGCACAGTGGAAAATGCGCAGTAAGCTATACTAAAATGGACGGGTGGGCTCTCAGGAAGCAGATAAGTTTTTACTCATAACGGTGCTCAAAAGATAAGAAGAGCGAACCAGTGCTCAAATCATCAGTACCCATATCAACTTTGCAGTGGTGGCTCCTGGTCATAGTACCGATATCCATTGTGCACATTACCACGGTCATCATTTTCATTTCTATCATCAGCCTCGCCAGCATTTCCCTTGTTAGAACGTTCTGCCTCTTCCTTTTCCCTGTTCCATTGCTCAATTTTAGCTCGTCTCTCTTCACTACCTTCCCTAGCAGGACTGCGATCCCTCCTTCCACCTGGGCTCCTGCTTCTACCTCTCTTACGACTAGGACTTGTACTTCTCCGCCTCCTGCTGCGACCCTCATGGTAATCGCGATCATCATATCTCCTACTGTGACTACGATGGCCATGAGAGCTCTCTTCATAGCTACGGTGCCTGTAAGGGCTTCTGCTACGCCTCCTCTTGTATCTCCCAAACAAGTGGCGTCTCAATTCCCTAATTATTGTCACATATAAGAGACACTCGATGAATCATCAACTTAACACAAACCACTTTTATTACTTTTCCACCACAAGAAAGTAAAGGTTTTTACCTGCCAATTCTTTTCAGATGCATAAAGTTGCAGTACCCACCACGATTGCAAGTATTCTCATCATACTGCCTACAGGTAGCTTCACGAAAATCAGTAACTGGAGAGAAATCAACAATGATGGGCCGTCCTGAAGAGATGATATTTGACATCAGCAGATGCACCAAAATATCTTTTCGCCTCTCTTTTGTTTGTGAACATTACATGAACATAACTTGTTACAGTGGAACAAATCTAACAGAGTATTTCAGCTTATTGTAATAGTTATCAATAAACCACTATAGACAGAATCTCAAATAAAAAAGAAAGAAGACAAAACTATTTCAGACTAATATTTATCAATAAACCGCTACAGACAGAATCTCAAATAAAAAAGAAAGAAAACAAAACTATTTCAGACTGGATTTATAGAAGGATTCAGCAATTTAAGCCTATATTAGCCTAGGTATCAAAAACAAGAAAGAACTATGTGAATATTTAATAACAGTATACTTATCCATATATTTCTCCAATAAGGAATGTAACAGATGCTGGGATATGGTAACAATCTACGAACAGAAACATCAAAGAAAGGAGAGAAAACTAAGTTTACCAAAATAGAGAGATGGAAACTCAAATGGTCAGGTTAAGAAAGAGCATCATATTTAAATTTTAATATAGAGCCACAAGGTACTGTTATACTTGTCATTCAAATTTGAAACAATAGACCGTCTTATAATAAAATTAGGCAATGTCATAGTTATCAAATTCACCATCAATCCCACTTTTGCATAAATGGAGAATAAAAAATAACTTGAAAATGAAGTTGGGATTATTTATTAACTGAAAAGAATTTTAGTAAGGTACAAATTATGCCCTTGTTTAGTGGGGATTAAAATCAGATTTTTAGTAAATTTTGATAGAAGTCAATGAAATGTGTGGTTGAAAAGTTGTGAGACCATAAAATGTGGTTGAAATGATGTTGACTTTGACCTAGATTAAAATCTAGATTTTATTTGATACCAAACATGGGCTATATATGCATGTAATACCAAGCTATTATCCCTGTGTAAGTTCTATAACACACAAAAAAAATGCGAAGACCAACAACTAAGAAAACTCTATAATGATGAACACCAAGATGTATTCCATTACCAGCATAAAATCTGCCAGTCAGATTTTTCACTGCATTTGCAGCATGCTCTTCCTCTCTGAACTGGACATAAACATTGCCAACCTGCCAAAATATAGGAACTGCATATTAATAAGATCTAAAACGCAAGAAGACAAAATATGCAAATAGAACACCACATGGACGAGTCAGGGGAACTTGCCATGTGGTCAGCCAAATTGTCACAGATGTTCAAGCTTTCAATCTCTCCATACTTGTTGAGCTCCTCAAACAAATCTTCATAAAAATCCTACAATATCATCAGAAAGTAAATAACCAAGCCATTAAATCCCAAATTGCGCCACCCACTGAAAAATATCATGAGCAGATAAAACACCCCCATATCTCGTGGGATAAATCGTCATCACGAAATAAAATGAAATACCAGCTTGTATCTTAAACTTGCCAGAAAAGCAAAAGAGAGAGGTCATAAAAATGAACGACACATTGATCCAGCAATCTACAATAAAATCAAAATGTAGATTTAGATTTCTCAAATTTATTCATGATAAAATAAGAAATTGGAAGTCCATTCACATGCAAACATTGTTTTCAAAACTTAGAAATCTCTCTCATTGAGCTATATAACAGAAGAAAAGTAAAGTACCATAAAATATAAAAATAAAACATAGATAATACAGTAGACAAATGATCAGATTATAATTAACATTAGTACAAAATTCTAATGTGATAACCAGATCGGAAAGATAGTTTTAGTTAATCAAGGAAAATAATCCTACAACAAAACTAGGGTTCAAAACCGTAAGAAAAACTTTCGTAAGAGATATGAAACACGCAAACCCAGTTCAAAGTAATATTTAAGTAAAAAATAACAAACTCATCAAGTTAAACTTCATCAAAATCACTACTATCAACTAAACTAAAAACACTCTACCGTAGCTCAATTACAATAAATCGTTTCCACGACAAACTATAACTTCATTTAGAACAACAATAGGAATCTAATCTTTCTCCAAAAACTGGGGATTACCTCGAAATGTTCCTGTATCGCTTTAGGGTCGATGGGCTGACCCTGAGAATCAACACCAGGAGTGATCATGTCAGGCCGCTGGTACATGTTAGACAACAATATTGTTGGACTTATGCTGGGCTTGGTATGGAGCCTGGAACACCGGTCCCCGTGTCGGCACGCACCGATCTTGAAGTAGAACGGGCAATTTACTCGATCCTTCTCCGTCCCAAATATTGATGCCAAATGTTCCGCCATTGATGTTGATATAATCCGATTTTTGGAGTTGAATTGTGTGATTAGGGTTAGGGGAATTTGGGGAAAGAGAGGAGAGTGGGTTAGCCTATGAAATCACCGACGTTTCTACTCATAAGGCTCGCGTTTCATTTCGGAAAGAACGTGTGTGGGCTGATCTAAAATAGTTTTAAATTTCAAAATAAATTTTTTTTTATCAATTTACAATATAGAGCATTAAGTTACTTATAATTAATATACAAATAGCAAATTTACCCTTTTTTTAACCTTATCCAAACATGACTGAACGTGAATTAAACACGCATTTATTATTTAAATTGAAAATAATATTCATTGTTTGACAGAACGAGGTGGTTTGCCCGAGAGGTTAAGGGGGAAGACTTAAGATCTTCTGCACATAAGTGCGCGTGGGTTCGAACCCCACAGCCACCACTGGAATTTTTTTTTTTTTTTTACTTTTCATAGTTTCAGTTCATTAGTTATATTGAGATTTTCACAGTCGAGTCCTTAATTTCGATCTAGAAACATTACACCAACAAAATAAAATCTAATGGTTCCTTAAGGTTTGGAATCCTCATTTCTCTTTTCTAGAAGCAAGCGTAGAACATCTCTCTTCTTGATGATCATTGTCAAAGTGAAGGAAATTTTGCGTAACTCTTCTTTCGTCTTGCATTTCCTCCGATGCTATGAAACTTCGTATGAAGGTATCTCGAGAAATCTATATGGAGGGTCCTAACAGGAAGTAGCCACTAATTTCTTTCAAATTAAATAGTCTATCTGAGAAGTATCTGCTTTTATGAATTTTTATGAATTTTTGTATTTACCTGATTCTCCATAACGTGGAATCAGTACAAACTTGACGAAATTTGGATACAATACAAATGAAAGATATATTGCACTAAGAAGTGATATTAAGTTAGTAGTTTCCGCAAATGTTACTCGATAAATTTATGCTCGACTCAACAACAAATTACGACGTGGCAGATTAAGCTCTTCCTTACACGATGTTCACCAACTTGCTTAGCCATTGATATTAATTCTTATAGTCTCAAAGTTAGGCAGGGTGCATCTTCACAAACAAAATGAAATTCTATTACAAAAACGTATCAATTGACAAACAAATAACAATACTTACAATCAGTGCTGCTCTCTGCAGTTTTTCGTATGCCATTCTATTCTATTACAATAACCAATGGAGTAATCCTGACTCATGAAAACTAATGAAGAAACAATTATAGACCCTCAGCCAAAAACCCAAAGAAAAAGGAAGAAAACAAACCTCAAAAGGCACAATTAATTGTGCAAAAGAATAATCAAAACTTCAACAACCTCCCAAAACCATCTCTAATGCTATGCTGGTTTACGTACAATTTGACCCTTGCTACTTCAGAATTTAGACATTGATTTCTTGGGGCACCCGCCCTCATCCCATCTGTGAAATGGAGGCGGGTAAAAGTGAGCCATCCTGCCCTACCAGATTAGGAACGCGAAGATCCCTCCTTGAAAGGAGGCCGGGAAAGAAAGCGCTATTCTTCAAGGATGTATGTATGGGAAGTAGGCTCACTGTATAAACATTGTCACAAGTTTTGCAGTCGATGGTCTTCATTATGTAATAAACTTACAGTATACCAGCAAGGATATCCCCAGGATCTGATGAGGCAGTCGGTGGACTGACTGGCTGAGCTGGTGGAGGTGCAGGTGCAGGTGCAGGTGCTCGAGAAGGAACTGGAATGCTAACTAACTGCTCTTTAATGAACTCCTTCAATCTGTGCATAAGATGTTTACAACAATTAATTATAAGGTGCAAATGGATGCTATAAACATTTTTGTTTTGGGCTAAACAAATTGAAACATACTCAATAGTCAGTGCAGGATCTCCTGATGCAACGGTCATACGCAACTGGGTTCTATCTGCTGGATCTGTTTCTATTCTTATCTGAACACGAGAAAAGAAATTTCTGATCAGAGAGTTGTCATTTAGAAGTGCTAATGGAGTCTTAAACCGTAATGACTGAATTTCACAAGGGAAATCTATGACTTCTCATCCAACTTGAAAAAAATAAAAATAAAAATTCGTTCAAGTAAACATTTTCTTAACAATGGATCCAAACAAGCAACTTAGCAAAGAAAATTTGCATACTTGGTACTGAATCTACTGCCTGAGTAGCAAATTGGTACCTAACCTTAATGATCAAGATGGTCCTCAATCTTCAACTAGAGTTGCATAATCAATCACCAATAACAGAGAAAGGTTAAAATTTCCACTAAATGGACATGTAACCCTCATGGAAACATGCCTTACTTGCAGATTTCTAGGACATCAGCTCAACTTGAGTGCGCGAGGGTCATGTGATGATTCGACGGAAATTTGGACGATTTCTATTGGTGATCGTATAACTATAATGAAAAAGAGAATCGACTTGTTTTTTAAACGCTACGGAAATTTTCCCTCGAGCAAAATTACAAAGTATAGATGAAGATGACAAAGCACAATTCTCTAAGCATGCCCTGGAATATGCATTTTCACAAAACGGCCAGATTCGTTTGATGAATAGACAGGTTATGCTCGGAGTCAAAATCAAGTTCTAAGATTTTCACTGAATGCCCATAATGGGGTTCGCTGTAAAATTCCTATGTAACATTAAAAACAA
This sequence comes from Fraxinus cuspidata, assembly GCA_903798385.1. Classification (NCBI taxonomy): domain Eukaryota; kingdom Viridiplantae; phylum Streptophyta; class Magnoliopsida; order Lamiales; family Oleaceae; genus Fraxinus; species Fraxinus cuspidata. The sequence goes on from CAIGRP010043744.1 coordinate 20,387, forward strand.
ATACACAGAAAACAGACTTTTTAAAACCAGCTTACCAAACATAACATGGCTCGTGTATTTTCGGAATAGAACGTTGTGCTAGCGACCATATTATTGGGATTGGGATCCTGGACAGGAAATCAAAAAATAAACTCCCTGATTATATAGAGGTCGAAACTATAAGCATGGAGTGAACTGAAACTGAATAAGATCAGATACTTACAAGCCCAGGGCAAACCGTCAACCGTAAACTGTTAAATAAGCTAGCCATTTCCACTAGTGACATTGGTCTTACACCTCTAACCTGGTACAAATATATAACAAGGTTAGATATATATTATTCTAGGTTAGATATGTGAAGTTGAAAAAAATCCCATAAGGCGCGTACAACTTCTTGGAGCTTCAATGGTGGCCCTGAGAGTGATCTCCACTGTGGGAAAAACTCTTCAGGAGACACCTGAATAGGCTGCAGAAACTTGTTCAACACAGCAGGAAGGCGCAGTTTAGGATTGACCTGATGACGCAAATGTCCATATTTTAGCAAATATAAGCAAACAGTTTCTATTTTTTGTCTTCAATTTTATTTTCAAAACTAGTATAAACTTCGTGGGAACAATACCACATGGGTTCCGAACTTATATGAGAAATCAAGAACGGCTACATCTCTACTTGGCCCGAGGTTGATTACTTCAAGTGGGCATTGCACCTAAGCCAGCAAAAGAGTTTATTTTGACAAAGGAAATTACCTTATAATAAAAGATGAATATAGAGGACAAGATTACTTTCAGAATGAAAGACAAATCAGACCTGTGCCCTTGGCGGAATAGTCTCGGGCACTAGTGAGAGTTCCATTTTTAAATGTGACGGGGGCAATATCAAAGCTTTAACTGAAACGAGTGCAGCAATATTCTTATTTCCCAAGAAAAGAATGAGGCGTCCATGCTGTGCTCGCCATTCTGCTTTAATGCCAATCTGGAAAAGTATGTTACAAAAGAAAACAGTTATCAGATGGGGAAAATCATTATCAGCGTATATTGTTTGAAAGTTTAAAAGGAATGTAGGCTGTTGCGTAAGAATTAAGCAAAATTGTACGAAAAGATTGTGCACCTGAATATAAGGGTCCTCGTATAGCACACCACTATCCTTAAGGCATAAAGCATGAAATCTTTCAGCAGTATTACCAATTGGCTGTAGAGTCATAGAATTCAGAAAGTCAGAAGTATAAAAACATGATGGGGAAGTGGGTCGGATCAGAGCGAACCCCTCTTCTATAAACTTTAAATTGTCAGTTTTGTTTGATAGACTTGGAACTCGGAATAATAACTTTCACATCAGGACTTGCTCTGCAGAAAATATTTTGAACAAGCCGCGGTATGCAACAAGTAAAAATTATATGACTACCCAGGTTCCAGTAAAAACTGTAGCTAGGGGTTTCACCACAGAATTTAGGTGCCACTCCATGAAATTTAATCAATCATCCAAAATATAGGAACTTATACAAATTTAGTGATTTTGAGATGGTGAAATTTGGTAGCAGGACCAACTTTATCCCATTACACCTGGAAGATGCATAGTCAACAATTAAGTATAATTTATGAGCAAATTACATTCAAACCCTATGAGATAAATGACTATATCCCCTCTCTTTTCAAAACTTACCAAAACCTCTGTTTTAGTCAAAAACATACTTCCATTTCCTATTTTACTCTATCTTATGACATATTTTAAAATAGACTTTCTAATAATTAATTTATTTTTAGCTTATTTTTTCCACCCTTTACAAATATATTACACCTCAACATTATTTGTCAAAATTAATTTTGTATATCTCTATACATAGGAATAATACAAAAACATTTTAATTCATATCATATTATCATGCAATTTCAAATTATCCATATTGATTATAATTACAAATTTTTAAACATTTATTTGTGTTCATTTGTTAATGATTTGCAAACAAACAAGTTGCTTTCAATCATATTTGAAAAACTTCATAATTTGTAAGAAATAAAATATATTACATAAATGTATTTGAACGTTACTACATAAATTTAACTATTTCTTTTAACTAAAAGCAACAGTTGCATTTCAATAAATAAATAAATTTTTAAAAAAAAACTTGAGAAATTAGAAAAAAAAAACAGAAAAAGAGAGAAAAACAAGATAATGTAAACGTCATTTAAAAAAAGTTTGAAATTTCAATTATGTTGTAAATACAAAAGCGAGAAATTGGAAACAAAAAAACTGTTTCTGGCTGATGGGCAAATCTGTTACGGAAGCAAACCTCAAAGGGAGGTTTCTATAGTTTTATAAAGGGGAGGGGTGTCTCAGTAATATTCAACTACTTCATGTGGCGTGTGTAATTGTCTCTAATTTTATTTCAAAATTTATGTACATGTAGCCTTGCAGTATTCCATTGAGTCCGCAAACTCATGCAGCTTAGGTTCCTCAGTGGCAAGACAATATTTCAAAACTGATTGAAGACGTTTTCTTTATTCGAAATTTATGGACCCGAGAAGTATCTGCAGCTTAAGTATACAGATGCTAATTTGTCAGATACTTTCCTGCCACAAAACTTGATAATAGCAACCGCTATTTATTCCTCTGTGAAAGGATCACTTTATATGTTCCACAAAAAGACTTGAATCCCGTAGAAGAGGGCCATTAGTGGTAAATATCCAGTAATCAAGACAATCCAATGATCAAGACCATAATAGCAACTGGATAGCCCATGAATAACCAGAAGAAAATTTACACAGGATGTACACACGTGCAAGCAGAAGAAAGTGGTACCTGGACAATATTTGATTGATCTTCAATGGGTGCAATGGCTAAAGCATCTGCTGCATTTGAACCACCTTCCAAACCAGATACCAAGTTCGGCTCAGGCCGGGCAGTGGCACCAGGAGGGCCTTCAATAGCCAGTGGGCCTAAAAGATCTCCAAGAAGATCAGCTGAAGGCGTACTACTAGGTGGTTGAGGATCCACGATAGTCAGAGCCCCATTTGCCTGAGTCACCCCTAGCTCGGCATCGTTCTGATCCTGTCCACAAATACAACAGTTAATTAATACTTGATTATGGTTAAGCAACCTGATCTCAATATCGATTAACATGGTTTATCAGAATGCACATAAAGACATCTCACCGCATTGCTCACACTAGGCACCTTTACCAGACTAAGCTGGCCCACAGGTGGAGTCCCATTCGCAGAGCGCTGGTCAGTCACTACCAAAGCATTAGAAGTCTGCTGTTGTGCTGTTCGCAATTTGATTGCACTTTGCTCTGCTGTATCAGCTTCAGAATCTTCAGCTTTTTTGATTAATGCAGACTAAAAAAAATATTGTCACAGTTAGCATTGGTGTACTGTGTGAAGCTACTCTTCTAAGTGGTCTGACATGTAATGTCATGCAGCAACTGTATAAACAAAAATAAAAGGAAGAACTACTCCTATACCAATATTGCAAGTTGTATGCACCAACCTGCCGCTCAGGGAACTTTGGCATTTCCGCAAGTATATCCATTAAAGCTGCACCTTTTCTACTCAATGCACGGTATTCAACAGCCCGTTGCTGTATCTCAGCATCAATACAACTCTCAAATCTGGAAATATGTATAATTTGTCAAGGCATTCTTTTACAAAAAAGAATGTCTTTTTAGTTACAAAAATAATCAATATAAATTCATACTTGCCAAATACTGCCCAAATTTGATTCTGTAGCTCAGGATCTGGTGGTTGAGTATGCATCAAAATCTTAGCATATGTAGAGAGAAGAATAGGAATCGTTGAAGTCCTGTACAAGTCTTAATTGCATTATGTCTGGTGATGAGAAGGAAAAAACATTGACAAGAAAAATCAAGTGCACTTACGAAACAGTTGGAAATTTCTCGTGTATGATGCTGAAAATTTCCTTTGGACTGCACCCAGGCCGCCTTGCCAGAAGATGGCCGTATTCACCAAGGATATATGCACTCAACTGTCCCATACATAGCATTATGATAATTTCTCAGTAGAAATTACTTCAAAGGTTCAAGAAATGAAATTCAGAACATCGCACAAGTGAGTTCATTATCTGGAGCTTGTATCTAAAAAACCTAAAGAGACACACAGCTCAATGTAACTTTAACTCTTATTTGACCACATCTTTGTGTTGCCAGTTCTATTAGTTTGTGTACCCTCAACTAACTCCATCAGCCTACCAAACATCTCATGAGATTTATGACAATGACCCGTTGTAAACTAAATTCATAACAAGAAGATTGGTGCAAACAAAGTAGTGACAGGTGATTTAGCATTCATATCAACTCAAAGAATGTACTGACAACTAGAGTTGGATTACATAACTAATGTGATCTTCCTACCATTCAATGCCCAAATAACCATTAAACCTTTTAGCTCTACTACTACAATCATGGGTATGAACATATTCACAACATTGTATCATACCATAATGGGAACACAGAAAATAAAATCAAAGGTAAGGTAAGGTAAACATACCTTAACCATCGTCTCATGAATAGCGGGCTTATCAACATATTCTCTAGCTTTTAGGGCTGCATAAGTCTGGCACAATATAAAAATAAGAATAGCATTGCTAGAATCAAACTTCCTAAAAAAGCTCACTATGACAATAACAATAAAAACAGTTTCAGCTACCTGCAGATCCTCATTGTTTGTAACAAATTGCACAACACGGAACCAAATGTCATCACTGACAAAGTCTCCTGCCTTGTCAATCAACTGAAGGATCACATCTACATACCTGCATGATGCAGACAGGGAAAAACTATAAATAACTTGAAGCAACATTACTGAGTATTGCGTCTCAATCCATTTTGATATAATATTTGTTTTACTGCAACCCAAAGCCGGTTAGATTATACAAATTCAACAGTAAATCTCCTTCAATATTTATGAATCTAATTATGCAAGCTGAACAAATGTCTTCTAAACTAAGCAAATTCTAACTGCTATTTACCTAAAAGAAAATTTTAAGAAACAGAGTAGCAGTGAAAAGCTAGATGACGGTTCAAAATCGAAATGAGCTTTGCGATAGTTACTAATATGAATATGGTGAAGACATGATTTTCTTGGAAGGCCAACTTATCATGCAGTAAACAGGTTTCAAAATTGATACATGGGAAGTAATTAAATTTTTATCATTACAAACTGATGGCCCAGCATAAATAAAAGATTTTATTTCTGCTTCAATTTTTGAAATTTGACAGCTACTGCTCCAATTAATGATGTTGCTGTTGCGTGCAAGTCAGTTTTTTTGTTTCTATTTCCATGGAAATGTTTTTCCGATAAGAAACATAATTTTTTTTTTTTATATATTCTCCCAAACATTTATTACGTCTGCTATACTTTATGGTATTAAGTATTGGGTTGTTAAAAGGACATAAGTGTTGATAAGATGAACATCTTACATGTAAGCTAACTTGATTAATCCCTAGTGTATAATGTATTAGCATTTTAGTGTGCCATGTTTGGCAACTAAATTAAGAAGTTGTGTGACAAAGTTCTTATCAAAGTTTTATTAGATTTTAATAAAAGTTGATGAAATATGTGGTTGAAAAGTTGATAAAAATTTTAGGAAAGTTTTATCAAACAAGCACCAAGTAAAAATTATATGTTAGTTTTAAGATGGTCCATACCATGACATATCAGGAGCAAACTTCTCTGCAAGAATTGCAGCTTTAAGTGACAATTCTTCACGCATTGCGAAGTCTGCAGAGCTAAGATACTAGAAACAGATGAAAGTCAGTCACAAAGTTACTTTCTTGGTTTACAAGAGTAACATACAAAATTTTTCAAGTGGAGTTGTAGACTGCTTGGCTAGTTATTATGCACCTGCAATATTTCTTCAACTATGTCCTTTGCATTAGAGACATCACACATGCCATATAGCAAATCAAGGGCACGCCTCCTTATACTGAAAATAAATAATAATTCATCATCAACAGACCTTCAGTTCAGGTAATAACCTAAAAGGTCAAACCATGAAACCCAAATACTTGAGCCAGAATTGTGTGAATGGAACCATGGTAAAAAGACCATCATGCAACAAAATATAGACTGAAGAATATGACAAAAATAACAGTCTCCTGTATATTATCGGTGAATAACATAATTTTGCACTTGATATATTCTTTCACAAGTCCATAATTCAATTTAGCACTAGATCGTTTTACATGCAAATGAATAAATCCAACAAGTTGCTCATGAATAAGTCCAAAAATGTAGGTTACCATAACCATAGCTTGCAGAACCAATTGAACAGTGACCCGGACAATGCACTACATTGGTGGGGAATTGGTTCAACTGGTGGGTTGGTGATGTCATTGCTAAATGGAAAATCTATTTAAAATACGCGTTTCATATTGAGATATAAGGCTCAAGTACATAATAAGTTTATATTATTGGCCAATATTTCATTATTTTAGCCATTTATCTTAATTCTCTACACTGTAATTTTATGATTTTTTATAGCTAATAAACTTCAACAATGCATATATAACATTTTAAATTTGTATTGAATCAGGCAGATATTTAAGTTCATAAAAGGTAATCTGGTATAATTTAATTATATTTGTAGATATGGAAGAGCAATGAACTAAGAATAATAACTAAAAGAAATTATTTGCCTCAGTGATCATTGCCTTTGGAGACAGACAAGGTCACACATTTAAATCCCCTCCATCAAATCTGTTCTCCATATTTTCCTAAACAGTCGGTTTTTTTGACAAACAGGAACACCAGTTTTTATTAAAAAAAAAAAACTGGGCGATTCAGCATGTAATATGCAGGTTGAGTGCAGACCGATCCAATTGTCTCAACCGCACCGGTCACATGACCAGTTCGAACCAGCCGGCCTGGTCCGGTTTTACTCATAACAATTAAGCAACTGATGAAAGAAATAAAAAATCAAGACACTTTGAATTTATATGAAGAACACAAAACACCCATATCCGACCTGATATCAGGGTCCTTTAAGGAAGTAATAATCTGTGCTTGATGTCTTTTAATAATGTCCTGTACATCTGTAACCATCAACATCCGAGTCATATTCTCCTGCATTACGAAAATCATGCAATCAGATCATAACCTTCATATAAAGGTTGACAATTAGGACAGTGTTTAGCACAACTACTTAAATGAAAAGTTCATCCTATAGATGGATTTGTAAAATTTACTCTCTCTAAAGTGATTTGAAATTAAGAATTCGATCCTTTAAATGTGCAGCAAGACAAATTCAAGGTCAACCAAAGTCCACTTCTTTGCGATGGACTTCTGAAAGATGGACCTCTTTATAGAAGTCCATCTAGAGTAACTTACCCAGCATTCTTGACTTTCTGAAATGAGTTTAGGATCTGAAAGTCAATTTGAGAAAATAGCCAGACATGATCTAAAATTAAAGGCAAGAAGCAAATACAAGGCCAAACTACTAGAGAAGGAATGGGAAAAAATAATGAATAAACCACTTACCAGACCAAGATATCGTATATTTGGTTCCCGCACAGCTATAAATTTCCCAAGCAAAGCAACACATTGCGACATCATTTCTTTTTCAGCATCAAGATGCATGACCTGAGGGAAAAAATTGAACATAGAATAGCCATAAGAGAAAAGTATTTCCGATGTAGACATAACAGGAGAATATAATAGCTATTGGTAATGTCCTCTTACTTACACCACCACCAAATGAAAGGGGTGGAATAAATTCTTCTGGAAAACAAAGTATCGTCATCAAGGAGAGAAGTTGTGGCATGTTATTATTGAATAAACAATTTAAATAATATACATGTGACAATTTAGATCAAGTGGTTCAACATAGTATCAGAGGAGGTAAAGATCCTAAGTTTAGCGACACCCATTCAAAATAAAATTGTGAACATTTAAGCTTTGATGGAAAAAAACTAAAATCAGCGTACACGCAAGGGGGCATGCTTAAGACACTATTTAATTTATGTGTGGCCTTATGTATAAACTTTTATATCAACTGGTTCAAGAATTATTGTGAGCAAAATGGCAACGTATGCTATTGTATACTTTAGGAAAAGATGTATATATAGTCAAGCTAAAGCATTTGCAGCTAGTGGTACACATTACTTGTCTTAACTCTACAGCAGGATTGTTGGATCTGGAAGTGCAGTGTTATAGCCCATATTGAATCCAATTTGATGAAACTAGCATGATTTTTTAGTGATATTCTTGTGATAGTGGGTTAGAATGTTTACACAGGACCATAAAATGATGCCAACCTTGCCACTAGGTCTCTACAATCTGCTTTGAAGAAGTATCATAGAATTCACCTGATTGTGTCTTCAAGAGACCACAGGATATTACAAATACTGTCTGGTTGTCAATTAAATAAATAAATAAATATTCCAAGGGGTCCCCATGATATTACAAATACTGTCTGGTTGCCAATTAAATAAATAAATATTTTCTTTTTAAACAAATAATTTTCTTCTACAACTTTGCTTCCTAATATAATTATATTATATATTTGCACTTACAGAGAAAAAGAGATACCCAGGTCTAAGTTGTCCCAGCATTAAAAGATCATTTTCATCTGAATGCATGTTACTACTTTATTTGTTGTCTAGTTTACATTACAATGTGCAAAAGTGTGCATGAATTTTATACATGTAAAAACATAAATTGCTCTGACTAAGATTCTCACAGTCCACAACAACGCATGGAAAACTAAGAAACAAGAAATAAGTTCCTTAAACGTTGATTCTGAAGACTAGACATGACTTCAGACAGCAATTTTAAAACTGTAAAACTGAGCTTAAACGCATACTTACAAGAGCAAGGGCTTCAAAGAGAACAGCGTGTGATGCATTATTCTTGTTCACATTTTTCACGACATCAGTTCCCATTAGTATCCGTTGCAAGACCTAGTAAACCAAAAGAAGACCCACTGGAAAATCAAAAAAATCTAGATACAAAAGATTTTAAGAAAATCTATATACAAATAATTCTGTTGCAACTGTATATAACAAAAAGTAATAACCACTATTAAAAAGAGAGAGAGAGACCTCAAACAATGATCTTCTAGTGTTTGGATCTTCAATAGTTGGAAAATACTGAAGAGCCCTCATTGTCTTAACCTGCAGTGGCAGATTGATATAAGCATGAGATATACGGTTTATTAATCAAGAGAAAATCAATTGAAATTAATTCTTATATCCTGCTTGAAGATATAAATCAAGAATGCACAAATGTTCCCTGGACATTTAATAGACGAGGAAGATAAATCAAGAAACATTACTCAATGTAATCATAGCAAGTATTCATTCAAAATGCACATGACTGTCACCCATAATACAAGCTTTCCATTAACTCACCAGAATCCTTAACAAGAATATGGATTATCCCAGAATATCCTTATTATCAATTAAAAAATATAGTTATTAATTTCAATATTATTCAATCTTAAAGCACACCGATTCATATAGTAAGATACAAAGAAAAAGGAAATATGACTCAAAAAGTTGTTGCTGGATATAGATCTAATTGGGTTTCACACATTGAGCAATCCAAATATATTAAGTCAATGTATCCTCAAAGAAAAGAATAAAATGGAAAAATTACAAATAAATTTATCAAACTTGTCCACGAGAAACCAAGTTTTAGAAGATCATATGAATCCAAAGTTCTTAGAAGATTACACACCAATTTGACAAATGTGCCAATTCTGTTACCATAGAACAAAATTAAGAATATCTTATTCGTTGCATAAATGAAAAGGGACAGAGAGTCTGAGAATATAAAATCTTTCAGTAAAAAGTTAATTAGTCTTAAAGATTGAATCTCCAACTTACACCCCAAGTTTACCAGACCACTAGGAATAGTTCACTTAAGATTTGTGGCTTTTTAGTTCACCCATCTCGGGCCATACTCTGACTTTGCCTTCATACTAGTTACAAGGAGGCTTGGTTTATATTGCTATAGATAAGGCCAAACTCTGATTTGGGAAAACAAATCTGAAATGATAAACTTCAAATTTATAATTATTGGCAACACATGGCTGAGGTCAGCAACAAGCTGTGGTTTTAGATGTCACTTCTACGTGTTCCCTTCCAAAATCTCTCTTTCATCTTCCTCTTGGGTTGAAGATTTTGTTGGTTCTTTCAAAATTATTTTGTAAACCCAATTTGACCAAAAAAAGGTCCAGCATAAGTTCTTATTTTGGCATTCAAGTATCAAAATTGTGCTCATCTATCAAGTGCATGTTGTTTGTATAATTATAAATATACTGATGCTCAACAAAAAGTTTAACCTAGTTTAGCAAGAAATAAGATCAGGATTAGCATCACCTCCAATCTAAAAAAGGGAAGAAGTTAACAGAGAAGCACAGACCTGAAGCCAGGGAGATGGGATACCATAGTAGGTGTATTCTTGTGGAACATCTTGGTTTCTTGCAAGCTTTTCCAATACTTTCACACACTTAGGAAGACAACTCCAATATGCCTCATGATTATTCGACACCAAAGCAACCAGAAGACTCATAGAAGACGTCAAGACACCAAAATCTCGTTCATCTAATAGTTGTGCCATCCGATCTGACCTGCAACACGAGAAAGAAGACTTAATCATACAAGAATTATTTATTCTGTCAAATTATCATAGAATGTAGATTGTATGTAAGTTCATTACCAGCCATCCACATTCACCACATCAGGATTTTTTCTATAGAGGCGCAGCAGACACAGCGCAGCCTTCTTCCTCACAAGCGGCCTACAGCTACTTGAGATCTGAAGCAATAAAAATATTAGCATCATTGTGAGCTGCTACTGCCTACCAAAATCTATAAAAATAAAAATAATCAGGGGGGGATGAAAAAGATGTTCTTTTACAAGTAGTTTTTGAACATCAGCAGCAAGTGATTCTGCAAACTCTCGGCCCCCAATATTTCCAACCTGAAAAGATATAAATGAGATTGGATCAAATGACGGTAACAACAACACCAAATTTTCAGTGCTTATAACATGTAGAAATATGCATCAAATAAACACACTACCAAAGGTATATGCTGATAAACAACAGGAGATATATTATCATACCAAAGTCAAAGCTAGACACTGAAAAGTCTCATTGCGTCCGATAATATCATTGCGCACAGCATTAATTGCTAATCTCAAAAAATCATGATTCTCATTGAGCAAGCATGATGTCACTATATAGCCAACCTGTAGCCAACCAAAGCAAGAGAAAATTATTAAGTTGGACATTTACATCCTCATTCCAAGGCAAACAAAATAAGATAAGACTGGAAAGTATCATGTACTGCCGTATATGAGCAAGAAATAACTAGTGTTCAATGCAATAACGTCAATAAATTGAGACCATTTCCAATCATCTATAATTTCATTCTCATATTGTGATACATGTTACGTTTGGAATTATCACTGGCTGGAAAAAATTCATCACTGCATCCTCAAAAGAAAGATTGGACAGCAATGTACAAATGAAGTTCCCCATACCTAAACTTCCTATCGTTTGGATACTCGCTCACCTTCTGAGTCTTCAAAGTCATCTTCCACCAATATTCCTAGCTAATTTGATACTTTTACTAACACTTCGCAGAATAATTAAAAAACTAGTAATTGAAGATATAGCAGCCTCATTTGCTGGAATTGGCATATCACCAAGATAGCAATGGAACCAAGGACAGTATACAGAAAGTAGGGTACAGAAATGTCTATAACATACTTAGTTTTTCATATATAAATGTAATTAAGGTATCTCCTTGTGTCGCTTCTGCAACACGATAACCAACACAGAAAACCATCTTTCTACTTGGCAGCTTTCCACCTTAGCCCCTGTTTGACATCCATTACAATTTATTTTATTTTTTTAAGTTTTGGAATAGTGATTTTTGGAAAATGTGAGGTTAAAAAGTAAGAAAAATCTTGGGTTTACGTGCAAAATATTTTATTGTGTGAATGTATGGATGAAAATGAATTAGAGAAAAAAGAGTTTTGGCCCGTGTTTGGTAGAAATTAAAATCAAGATTTTAATCCAAGTCAAAGTAAACAATTAATTTTAACCGCACATTTCACAAGACCCACAACTTTTCAACCATACATTTCATCAATTTCTATCAAAATCTACTAAAAAACTGATATTAATCCCCACCCAATAGGGGCTTGATTTAATGGGTGTCAAACAAGGTTTTAATAATTCAATCTTGAAGCCTACAGCATATTGGAATGCCTGATTTTCCATTAAGCACATAGAAATAATAGTATACATTAAGTTTCACTTAGGTCCACACTAGCTATTGAAAGAAGCAGTTCTAGGTATTGTGGGGACAATAGACCCAATATCTTATTTCTGTGTCATTGCATGTAGCATATAGACTAGCAATGCATTGCATAGATTGTAATACACAGAAGCGAAATGCAAATGTCTTATTTAATCGAACCCAGGTTCCTATATCAGGCTAAAATTCAAGTCTCGCTAAATTCTATCAGTTATCCCTGTTCAGAATTTCCAGTTCAAGAGTATATTAGGCGGAGTACCATTTTACGTAAATGCAGTGTGTATATCAACCAAGTCGCCTACATTTCAGTTTTAAGAAAACTGGTGGTAGTAATGCAAGAGTACATACAACGGCATTCAAGCAAGAAGGAATTTTGTGGATAACCCATTTGTTTCAGTTACATTAATACTATTACACTTAGAATAACCAAAGAAGTACCTTCAAGTATAGTAATGTGGTCGGCCTGGTGAAAGCTATGTGGCAAGGTCTTAAATATAATCTTATTTTACTTAAAAGTACCTTTTAATTATAGTAAATTATGGAACGAGCATGTTTGCAAGACATGATAGAGGTCTTCAAAACCATCCAAAATCCATTTCAGTGACCAGTGTTTAGGACTAGATTTACTATGTTTCATTCTTTGTTCTAAATTTGTTTGCATTGCTAGAGATTAGAACTGCTTTTTCTCTAACTCTTCTATAAAATGCTTCTACTACTCAACTGTGTTGGATGTGAAAACAGCATAGAATGCGGTACAATGTCAAAAGTTCAAATAAATGAATTGCTGGAAGATGAAAGTTTTTGCCTTCAATTCCTTCTATAATAATAGACTACAAAATGATGTTTAAACCAAATGCCAGGTGCACAGAACTCTCAATTGCCGAATTGAACCTTCAAAGTCCATTCTCAAAACTTTCTTTTCTTATCAAATAAATGAATTGACAACACTACTGAATAATTTATTGTCAAGACATGCTTCCGGCAATTTAGATACTGAGCATGCATATACAAACTTGTATTCATTGAATCAGCACAATGTTGAAAAGAAATTAAGATTTATAGGAAAAACTGAAAGCATATATTACCTGCTTTTCAGGATACTTTGGAGCAGATATCAAAGAAACAGCTTCCATGTGACCAAAATCCACGTCATAACCCAGCATATAAATGTAAAGAATCTTCCAGACATATTTCTTCTTTTCATAAGGTGTGGAAGCCTGTCAAATTTTTAAAACAGTTTATGGATTTGACAACCGGTAATCAAGTGATTATGCGATTATCAAAATAAGTGTTGTGAGGAGTACATTTTGAATCGAAAAAACCAAAAGTAAAGGAAAATGTGTCAGACATACATTAGGTCAACAAGTCAAGAATAAATGCAAAGCTGTGGCATAAATACTTTAGGTGAACTAGTCAGTATTGCTCCTAATATTAGAGAGACACATTTCAGAAAACAATTATGAATAAAAACTCCTGAAATTTCATTCTGACAAATAGAACTTACAGCAAAGAGGAGAGATTGAAAATTCTTACACACAATAATGGATATTGTAGGTTTTTAGTCATTACTGGAATTTGAAGTACGCATAATTATGAAAATTGTTTACAGCAGTAATAGTCTACAACTTAGGGCTTTAAATGCCTTGTTCTTTCTATCAAATAAAATGATGAAAAGGTTAAAATTTGTTATCACTTATCAGGGCAATTTCTTACGGTAAGCAAGTAAAATCCTTAAGTCAACCATCCATGGTATTGTAGCTAACGAGAGGCCTCATGTAGGGCAATGGCTCCCTAGATGATTAAACCCATAGTAAAACCATATAAAGTTTCTGATCAATCAAGATATCTACTATTAATTATGGTTAATATGAGCACTGTTTTGTAGTCGTAATAGGTAAAGATGGCAAAAACTCGCAAATTTGAATAATAATACTCATATTACTATTTCAGTAAAGCAGATTTCTCCACTGAAATTGTAAAATTTTATATAACAGCACAACCCCAATAAAGTATCACAAAAGAAACTACGACCTCCAAGATTCCAATATTAGAAAACAAAACATTTAACTCTGAAATAGTGCTTTATGGAAAAAATCAGTTTAATCAAATAAGTCAAATTTTTATAACAATGGAATGGATGTCAAATATTGTCTTTCCCACAATTGTAATCATTGCATCCAGTAATCCATACACTGAATATCTGAAACTTGCAAACTCAAGTCCTAATAAGCACACTTGAAGTTTCCAAAAAAATTTCCATCAGCACAGATGATGATACTACCCAAAGATGAAATATTTGTTCAGGGTAATGGTCGAGAAAGAAGAATGGCAAGTGTTAAAAAGTTAAGACCCTGGACAATAGCAACACCTTCATAAATGAAGGAATAAGTCAAAAAGACAATCAAGTCCTGCAGTATGGCTGCTTCTCATCATTTTAAGCACATAGATAAAAGGATTATGTATCGCTTGATGATACAGAACGAATGGACATAGGAACTGTACAATCAATTTAACTTAAAAACAACTAACATCTTGAGCCAGGCATTATAATTATACTCCATATGGCACTCTGATTCAAAAATATGCATTAAAATATAGGTTTTCTTATTCTTTTTAATAAATTAAGTATCCACTGAAGTGAGTTTTGAAGTAAACCACCAAACTACAAATAACTACATCGTCACAGTTGTTCCCTCAATCTATGTTGTCATTGACATGCAAAAATCTATTACCACCACAAAGATTTTAGAGGAATCTCCTCAAGTGCATACATGCAATGTATACATGAAAAGAGCACCAAGAAACTGCAAGGTGCACAGCATTTAAGTTTATGTTTGATTCTTATATCATCCTCTTTATCATTATCAGTGTCTTCTATTTACTCAATCCTCGTTTGAGCCCCATTTTTATAAGAAAGTGTGTTTAGAAACATTGATTGTTTTTTTTAAAAAAATGTGTGGTTAAAAATAAGGAAAAGTTTTCGATTTACGTGTAAAATTATTTTATGAGAGAACATATGGTTGAAAATGAGTTTCAAAAAAAATGAGTTTTTGAAAAGATGGGGGCCAAATCTATAAATGAATTATAATCGTACACAAGGCGGGGCCATATAGTGAGGCACAGTTGTTGAGAGGCTAACATCCATGTCTGTATTTGACCAAAAGTTACAAAATTTTGTTCCAAATTGCATCTGCCGTACATTTGCTTTTTGTGTAATTACCACTCTGCCCCTAATTCAATTCCATGACACATACATGGTCTAGGGGCAAAAATGGTAGCGTGTCGGGTAGAAAATTTAGCTGGTCGGATAAATTATTTATAAATGATTGATAAATCATTTATAATTGCTTTCCAAACAGAGTCATCCTCGTCAACTTGCAATGGTGTCTTCGCCATCCTCTTTCCTTTCCATGTGAACTCAGAAGAAAGAAAACAAAAGGAAAAACGTAAAACGCTATATAGATTATAAAAATTAAAAAAATAAGGTTGGCAATAAAAGGTGCAGAAAAGGCAAGACAAAGGGTGAAGACCTTTATCGCTCCGAGGATTAACCTTGAGGCGTAAGCCTTAATAATAGCACATTACGGAATAGCTTTGAGCATTTAGTGAAAGCCTCATGTGAGGACGGATCCTAGACACGAGTTTCAAACACCTTTTCTAAACAATGTACAGTTCAAGAGACCTTGGAAATTGATTGTGATTATCAACTTTTAAAAGATTGACCATCTATAGCTGTTATCATCAGGCTAACTTGAAGATTATGGTCTAAAAAGCCAGTGTATAGTACGGATGTGAAAGAGGGCTTTTTAGGACTATCAGCGATTTGTTGGTCAATATCTTGTGGAAACTTCAGACATCTAACTGGATCTCTGTTGTTTAAAGGAGAAATGAGAAAAGCAAATAGATAATAATAATAATTATTATTATTATTATTATTATTATTATTTAAGCTGTTTTCCTTGATAGTTTGGGGGAGCGTGAAAATTCTTTCAAAAAGTTCAATAGCATGAGCTAAGCACAGCAAGAGGTTGATTTCACTATAAAAAAAAAAAAATCTGGACTTCATTTTTCCATCAGTTTTGCTTTTGAAACAAAAACACCCTGATGTTTCATAAATTTTCAATGTTGTGACACCTCAGCTTTTGTTTTTGATTTCTAATTCTGAATCTGTTTGGTATTCATCATAAAGATTCTCTGTATCTTAAGTTAAAACAGCCATGTTTTAACACATAAACTGGAATAATATATACTCACATAATCTTAACTGATATGACCTTGTCCACTCCTCATCCATTCACTCAACCTATACTCGTACAGCCACTGACTCTGCGTCTTTATCACAAATTCTATTTATCTAGCCATCCCGAATCACCTTGATAATTGTTGTGCCTTCATTATTCTTCCCAAAATAATTTGCGTTAAAGATAAAAAAAATTATTAATAAGATAATTTTTTTTATTGAGCTCGCATAGGTTCATCTTGGATCAATATTGAAGTATTATGCACATGATAGCATTAAAAATTCAACGAGAACTTGGTCCCACTTCATTAGCCATTGCAATCATGTGCATAATACTTCAATTTCATTGCAAGATGAACCTATGCAAGCTCATTTTAAAAATTATTTTTTTCAAGAAAAAATGATATGCTCTCATCCTTCATTCGTTCTCTCAATGTCACATGCCCGATTGCCATATACACTAGAGAAATTTACAAAAAAAAAAAATTTCACAGCACTAAGCCTAATATTCTTAGACATCCTTTTTCTGAAAACATTCAACTCAGCTCGAAAGGAATCCATTACTACAAAATATAATCAAAGGAGCAAAAGTGCTCATTCAACAATTTAAATTATTCAGCTCACGCAATTGATTCACTAAATTCCCCGTGGACATAATTTAACTTGTCATTAATCTTTTCGTTACTGCATATCTCCATTCTAAACCCCCTAGGGAAGCAAACCTCAGTAATTAACAGCACGACTTCCTTACACTTAAATTAACAACAAAATCCCAAAAAGATGAGACAAAATTCATCGTCTACAGCTCACAAATCATATCAGATTGCAAAACCACAAATTGCATTTAATTCTACAACTAACAAGAAAAAAGAAAATCAACCACCCCTTTAATTCAGCAACCCATAAAGACACGTACGTATATGCATATGTAATCAAGTACTTGCCTTTTCGTTCTTGAAGCGAGTGCGGATGTTTCCGAGCTCCTTATCAACGCGGAGGCGCTCCTGCTCTTTGTTCTGACAATTCCGAATATCGCTTATGAACACCGACAACCCTCTCATCCCTGACAACGCCATCCTCAATCTGCCTCAGATCCAAAGCCCGATAGATGAGTCACGGACCCTCAGATCCAACAGCCCTCAATTTACAACAACGGATCTCAGTCAAATTCAAAAGTCCCCTTTCAAACTGTTGACTGTATAATTTATACGTAAGAAAGTGTGTGTGTGTGTGTGTGTGTCTATATATAGATGGCTGTATGTATATGTAGAGAGAGGGGGGAGAGTGGTTGTGATCTAGAGAGAGAAAATGCAAAAGCCGTCGGACAGCGGAGGAAGACGACTTTAATTTAGCAGTATTTATTTTTCATTTGTTGTTTTCTTCTAAAAATTAATTAATTAATTGTGGACTCATCCTTTTTCTCTCTGGTCTGGGTCATCGTACGGGTGGACCCTGGTTCGTTGAATTCGGGTTCGTGGGTTGACCCGGTTATGAGAGCTTTGAGCCTTCGACTAATGATGACCTATGATAAAGGCGCCACAAAAATGCTATTTCTATTCTAGAAAAGTTGTGCTTTTAACAAAAAACAAAAGAATGGCAAATTTGCGCTCTGTATCTTCAAATTATTATCGTGTTCTTTTGAGTCAGGTTTACAAATAGTTTATCTTTATTCACACACTTCGAGAATATAATATTTTATACGTAAATTCTAAATTTTTCGTTATTTTTTAGCTACACATTCTCCAAAAATTTCACTATTTAAAATATTTCTTTCAAAAAAAAAAAAAAAGCTACTAAACACTTACATATATTGTAATTTTAATTATTTATAAATACTTCCTAAATATGCTTTATTTTAATTTTTTTATGATAATTGTATCATCAGAGAAAATGTCAATTATTTATTTAATTGTTACTTGAATTCATGAGAAGATGCACTTCAACTTTTTGGAGACTCGTCCATGTTATGAATTATAATTTAGTGTTACGAGTTGAATATGTGAAAATCACGTGATGTTTATCAAATATTTAAATTGCTTTCGTTATTGAAAACTTGTTATATAATTAAAATGGGAGGTTAAAGAACAATTTGTTCTTTTTGATGTCTACGGACTAGTGGCGAACCTAGGAGTTTTATAAGCGGGCAAAAAATATTACATTTTTTGTTAAAAAAATGTGTCAATATGTATATTTTTGTTAAAAAAAAGTACATAGATATTCTAATTTAGAAAGTTGCAAGGATGGCCATCCCCAGTCCCTCTACCCTTACCACGGACTAATTTTTAATATATATATATATATTAAAAAATGAGAGTTTAATATTATTTTTGAAAAATGTGCAGTTGAAAAGTTGGTAAAAATTTTGAATTTTCGTGTAAAATTATTTTATTAAAAAAATATATGATTACAGATGAACTTGATGAAAAATGAATTTTTAAATAATATGGCTCAAGTTGGATTTTTCAAGAGCTAAAGGTAAAGTGGTTAATTAAATTACTTGTGAGCCTTCTTGGACAGTCTTTACCGTCATACGCTTTCCATTTTGTCAGTTAAATGGGCTCCAAAAGTTCATCCACAACACGATCAGCCCATAGTGCCCCAACCACGGTCACCCAAAAACCAGTGAATAATACATTAATAAATAATTAGTAGTTCCTAGCAGCTCGAGCAATTGTCTATTGCGATAATAGTCGAGCTATCGTACAAGTGAAGAAATCCACATCTCATAGACGATCTAAATACGTATTGAGTTTTATCCACTTACTGTTTCAATTGGAGGTCAAAGAAGAGATATAATATGTGCGCGCTAACTTTAAGAATCTTGAACACATATAAACATTATCAATCCTGTAATTCATATATATAAAGATAGATTGAAATATGAATTTGAGATCTAGGAATAGATCCACTTGCTTGTTTTGGCCCTAATTTTTTAACACGCCGATACTCCACTTGTAAAGTCATTGTCCTAACATAAACGATTGTCATGTGAAGTTGAGTATTGAATCTAGTATAGGTAGGATAGTGTTAACGTTATGCCCTAAGTTCAATTGTTGGGAGGATGAAACGACTATTAGAAATGCATACGTATCATTGACAAATCTTTTATTTTAATTATATTAATTTATTCATTAAATTAATGGAGTCCGAAGGTTAAGTTATGATATTTTTTTATTAATTACAATGTCTTGTAATTTTGAGCTATAAATAATTTAATCTTAAATTGCATCGGTCATTAGTAACTACGTGATAATAATATCGTAATTAAGGAAAGACCATCATCATCATATTGCTTTCTTGTGAAGAAAGTTGCTGATATTACAAGTTAAAATGCAGAGGAGACATTTGAATGGATAGGTGGATGAGTTGGAGTTCACTTAATTTGATAAGAGTATGACAAGAATTTTACATTGATAACTATCTTATTAACTCCTATTTGATTGTCAGTATTTTGAGAAAATAGAGTTTTGAATGGTGATTTTTGAAAAATGTGTGGTTAAAAAATAAAATAAAAAATTTGAGTTTACGTGAAAAAATTAATTTTATTGTGTAAATGTGTGGTTAAAAATAAATATGATAGTTAAAGAGTTTTGAAATAATTGTTGCCAAACAAGTTAGTAAAGATCTTTAAATATTATGTAGTGAATTTGGCCATGTGACTTGATGTGCCTCCATAGAATCTTATATGAAAATCTACATACTTTAGTTGTGTTATGTTATGCACTACATATAAGGTAACTAAAATAGCATCATATGACTATGTCAAGAAGATTGACAAATGATAAACACATGATTCTGTGAAAAATTAAGACCTGCATTTCGTTCACCAACGTTGATATATGAATTCCTTGATCGGAGTGGAGTAATGAGTTGAAAGGATTTCGCGGAAATTGAAATGTTTGAAAAGAGTAATAAGTTATGCCCTATGTACAAGTATATATCATGGCCGTTGAAGACGATGGAAATCCACCACTGTCCAAATGAATTAATATACTCTTGTTCAAAGAGTCATATCGTATTTATCAAGATAAAATTATTACATGGCTCACAGTATATTGTACCCAAAATAAGGCATTAAATACAACAAAAACACCGAGGACTAATACAACATTCTTTTTAGTTCTTTTAGCACAATTTTATATTTATCTATCATCTTTTTCCCGATTTTTCAACAAATTATATTCATCTAATTTTCTTGCGTGCCGCTAGAATTATGAAATAATATCGTGATATATATTTTTTTTAACCATACCTTGTTGATTCACGTTACACACGAGATCCCTACAACTGTAAACCGTTAACTAGTGATAAAAGACAAAAATTGGTACTACGTATACAATAAGGAACCATATAAGAAGAATTTAAAGTCGCACCAAGTTGCACAGCATCATCGTAAGAAAACCAAGCATTTCTTTTGTTAACTTGCAACCGGCTTTGAAATGGCCTTCTTGATAGCTTCGGCATATGTTCTGTGTTGGTAAGTAAGAGTCGACTCGAGCAAGTCCCAAAGTGATGTCTTTGGATTCCATCCTGACAATATCATAATTTGAACTTAGTATAAGAATTTGCCGAGGCTCTCGATCAATGTAAGTGTTTCTAGATCAAGTTATTACCAAGTTGTCTGTTGATTATAGTCATGTCGGGGATTCTCTTGTCGCTATCATCGTATCCTTCACCATAAAATTCTTTGGAGCTAACATCGATGGTAGGTGTTTCTATTGATGATTCCCCACTAACCTTTGAGTAAACCTGCGAGTGTGTACGAACAAAAGTTAAGTTGAGAAAGAAAGAATACAAATTGATTCTTGAATAAATACATTCGAAACATAATTGATATTCAAATCACCTGTGTCATCATTTCAGCAAGCTGCCTCACTGTAACTTCATTGTCAGGGTTTCCCACGTTGAATATTTGACCATTAGCCCTGGCTGGGTTTTCCTGAATAAAATCACGGTGTCAGCTACTAATTTCACATGCTGAAGTCAAACAGAAGTATTAAGGGAAAACTAAACGTACAATCATCAATAGAACAGCTTCAATAGCATCCTTTATGTAGATAAAGGTTCTCTGTGATTGGCCGCCATCTACAAGCTTAAGTGGTTCGCGGCGTAGGAGATTCTGAAAAACACGAGGAATACCAAAAAGAAAGTAAGATGCGCGCAAATCACTGGACTTGAATTTCAGTTCTGCAAGTGAAAAATTAACTTACATTGCTAAAGCAGGCGAGAACTCTTGGAACGCCTTCACTGGGACCATCAATCCCGGGTATGAAATCCATTCTGGGACCAATCCAGTTGAAAGGCCTTACAATGGTAAACTCAAGACCATTCTCAGCACCCTCGGCTGTGGTTAAATTAAATGAGAAATAATTAATGCAGATTCCCTTACTGAAATAACAAGATCTATGAATTTAGGTTCACATACCATAAATCAGTCTTTCAATCAATTGCTTTGCACATGCGTACGACCATCTCTGCTTCTCAATTGGGCCAAAAATGCAAGGAGAGGCATCTTCCTTAAGAACATAATATGCAGGATCCTAAAGCATGATGACAAGTGACGATTCAGAAGATTTTCAACAACAATAGTCCTAAAAGAATAGTTAATATTGAGGACTCCTTTGCCGACAACTTGCAAAACAGTACTCAATTTCGTGCCCTGATTTGTAGACTTGACATTCAAAGCCCTCAATAAAAAATCAATGCATATATCCTATACTGTTTATGTCGACATTTCACTGTAAAAATATAATCTAAAGAGGCAATACCAAAAGAATTCAGTTACAGGACAGTATCAACAGAAGAAGTCTCAATCCCACCTAGATACGAAGATCAAATTAAAACAAGTATGTGTGGACAGTTGTGAATACACAGTAGAAAACGTGTAAATGTAGTGTTCATGTCTAGAATCTTATTGAGCTCATGTTTGGTCCGGATTAAAATCTGATTTTAATTCAAGCCAAAGTAAAACAATCAATATTAAACACATATTTTATGGTCCCACAACTTTTCAACCACACATTTCAAAAATTTATATTAAAATCTACTAAAAATAATTTTAATCTCCACCAAACACCCTCTGTGTTACAAGAAAACAAACAAAAGAAGAGTGCAACCAAAGTAAGACAGTGCAGCACTCAAACTGCAGTGGACACAACTTTTATTTTATTATTCATTTCACATTTTTCTGTGTATGAATCATCAATTTATCCCTATTTTCTTCTCAATCTCACATCAAAATTTCAATTATTCTTACTTAAGAATAAATTTTATTAGCTCTATTAACAAAAATAAGAAAAAGAAAACTATTTGAAATTGCCCAGCTCCTAAATTTTTAAGTATACAACACATGGAATCTTCAAATCGCAGAGCTCTTTACACTTAGGGCATGCTTGATTCATTTTCTTTTCCATGGAACTTGGAAATTTCCAACTTTTTTGTTGTTTGACAGTAAAAATTTTCTTGCAACGTGACCCCTTTTCCATGTTTTAGATGAATTGGTTTTCCCACCAAAGTGGTGGGAAAGTGGTTTCCAGTTGCAAAAAAAAAATCCATTTTATTGAACAATTTTCATGAAAAATAAAGTCAAACGAACACCAAAAGATCTAAAATTTCAACATTTCCAAGGTGGAAAATTATATCAATCAAACACAATTAATTAACAATTCCCTGAAAAACAAATTCTAGGCAATTACTTTCTTTAGAATTCATTTTCTTTCCACCCTTGCAATCAAACGGATCCTTACATATATATATATATATATATATATATATATAAGCATTCAATTACCCAGAAAAGAAACAGTCGCCTGTTTATAAAATATTGGTTTGTGGAAATGGCTACTCAACATGGAGCAGATCTACTCGTAGAAAGATTAAATTAATAACTATTAACAAGATTAATTTAATCGCCTGTTTGACCTCCATTAAATTCTCATTTTCAACTTTCGTGGGCCCCCTATGTTTGAATTTAGTAGACATTTAAGAATAGCACTTCCCATTTACTTGTGCACGGACATGCCACAAATAAAAAGGTTGATTTTCATTTATGCCCTTGCCATATAATTTTGTGAGGATTTTTTAGTGAGACAATGAGGGTAAAATCGTACATATTCATTTCCAACTGCCCATGTCAAATTCAATTATGACAATCTGATATACCTTTTTCATTTTTAAATTTTTTTTTTCTACTATAGCATAATGAGATGAGATGATTGTTTCAGCCTTTTTTTTTTTTCTTTGTAAATACTAGATTAATGTAGAATGTGTGATTAAAAATGAAGGAAGAGTTTTTGGGTTGAGTGTAATATTATTTTATTGAAAAATGTGTGATTGAAAAGAAAAAAAAATGTATTTTAAAAAAAATGAGAATCAAACAAACAAGGGCTAAAATGAGAACTAAACGGGGCTTAATGTGCCGCAGAGAAAGTGAAAGCAGCATACAATTGTTTATGCAAGTACAGTATTAGAATCTACATATCACATGACAGCTACAGAGACTGCATAGAGAAAACAAGTCCTTTTCAAATTTGATTAATTCCATTCGAGAAAATAAAAAATAAAAATCTCAAAAGTATAATGATCGAGAAAAGCACGGATCTGAACTCCACAGGAGGAAGTTTTGTCAAATAAGAGAGAGAAAAGAAAGCAAAGAATACCTGGCGCAATGGACTATCGTTTGGCAAGAAGCAACCAATTGTTTTTCCATACACTTCGCAAGTGGAGAAGTGTATAAGACGCTTGCTATTTTCCGAACAGTACTTCAGCTAAATCCACAAGCCAATATCACGTCATACATCAATTTCAAAAGTGAACACTCACCAAGTTTTATAGAATATTTCCATTAAGGAGTAAACACGTACCACTGGGAGAGCATCAATGAAATTGCTGTAGATTGTATCCAGAGGACGCGTGTTATAATCCGCTGGAGTGCAGATCGCAGCAAGATTTATTGTCTACATCACAAGAAATAGACTAGATTCACATTCAACTCGGTCTCATCGACAGTCCACGAATGATTTCAAGCTCAACAAACACGCTATTACAGCTTAAAAGGAATAAAAGTTTCACAGTAAAAAGAATTTCCCAAATTTAATATAAATCATCCAAAGTGTGTGTGTAGAAAATGACAGTAGAAATAGAACCAAGAAAACGTTCAGATAGCAAAATATATATCATAAAGAGTACGAAATTTAGATATCATAAGACCTAGAAATTCCACTAAAGTTCTGAATATACACGAAAGTCGGAATTTAAAATTAAAAAAAAAAAGTAGAACTGAATTACGAAAATCTCGATTCGATGTGAAAGTTCGAAATTCCGAATAAGAAAAAATTACTCCAATGTGAAAAATGCGAATAAAATATCAAAAAATAGCACCATAAATTGCAAATAAAGCCAAGGAACTCATATCTAGATCCGAAATTTCACGCAGTAAGATACTTAAAAGGCAGGATTCTATTCAAGAAAAAGATAAAAAAGTTGGAGGATTACAAGATCTGCCATCTTGATGAGACCTTCGAGGCGAGAATCGTTCTTGATATTGAGTCGGTGGAACTGGATGCGATCGGCCCAAGAGAGCTGACCAGAGCCAGAAGGCTCCAGCAGGTGCTTGATCTTATCATTATACACGTCAACAGCAAGCACGTTGTGTGGCGTCTCGTTCATGAGCTTCTCGCAGAGGTGCGAGCCGATGAAGCCGCCGGCACCGATCATGCAAATAGTAATAGGCTTTATTGCATTTCCGTCCAGATCTACTCTTCCACTCGCCATTTTTGAACTTTACACTGATTTCTTCGAGAGAGACACAGATTTATGTGGACGTACGCATAGGTCGGTGAAATTTTTTTTTGTTGAATTGTGAATCAATTGGAGATGAATTGATGTATTTAAAGGTAGAAAATGGAGGGAGGAGAGGTCTGTGGCCTTACTGCACTCATTTTCACACGTCTTATCACTACTCGCGTTAGTACGGAGTTCTTAACTCACTCGCTATAGATGCCACTTTCATTTTTCTAACTCATTTAAGGGTCCGTTCTTTTTACTATTTTCAAGTCGTTTTCTGTTTTCGATTTTTCAGAACAGCGAAAATGCGTTCTCTTTCCCATTTTCGAAAAAGCATTTTTGAAAAAATTTAAAAATTTATAAAAAAAACACAAAACGACAAATTTGTCGTTTTGAGTGTTTTCAGTTATAATAAAGTCAAAATTTTCAAAACTTGTTTTTTTTTGTTTTCAAAATGTCAAAAAGAACACGTTTTCAACAATCTCAAAATGGACACTCAAAACACAAAACTCAAAATGAATTCAAAACTCAAAACACAAAACTCAAAATGAATTATGTTTTTCATTTAAATATTTATTCATTAAATATTAATATCACGTAAATCGGAAACCCTCATCTTGCACGGGTCTAAACAACAATTCCCATATTATGTTTGAAGTAGTCTTAGCACCACGTACTGAATATACAGTATTTTCCTATTTTATTGAATGTAAATTTGAAACATCTATAAATTATTATTGTAAAATATGTTTACCACACTTTCATTTATGATTGTGGTAAAAATGAAAAGAATTACATAAGAAATATATTATTTATTATTATTATTATTATTATTAATTTGTCCCTTTAGAAGAAGTTGGCAATATTGATGTCGCGCACTCAACTGCATTGGTGATTGAAGGTTGAAATTGCAATAGTAGTTCCATCTTACCGTTAATAGTTAAATGATTGGGTATGTTTACCTAACATCAAGATCTTTCGCCAGCCCGTTAGAGCCTAAAGATGTCCAATAGAATCAAAGAAGGCTGCATATTGTCTCATTCTTTCGATATTCTTTTTTTCTACATATTCATTTTTTATCATACATTCACATAATAAAATATTTTACATGTAAATTAAATTTTTTTTCTTATTTTTTAACCACATATTCTCCAAAAAAGCACTAATTAAAACAATGTTTTTCCTAAAATGGCCACCAAAGAGGGGCTTACTCATATTTAAACATTTTCTCTTTTAAGATTGAGGAATTATCTGACAATTTTTTTTATAAAGTGTGTGGTTGAAAATTTAATAAAAATTGTGAATATCAAGAAGTTTATGGTTAAAATTAATTGTTGATTTTGATATAATTTTTTTATTAACATTTAAACTTTCTATAAACAGGCAATGAGTCAAATCTGTCTAGGCATCGTCTATTCTCTTGGCATATTTTAGTTACAGTTAGCTATTATT
>CAIGRP010043746.1:0-27447 GCA_903798385.1 Fraxinus cuspidata
TGTGGACTCCCAAACTATCCATGTTGATATTTCTACTTCCATACCATCTTTCACAGCAAACAAAGATACAATTAATGTAATTTTAGATGAACAGATTGTGTTGACCAATGATGGAACGATTCGGTGCTTCCTTGCTCGTTGGGTAGTTCCACCTGATGCAGACCATACATGGAGACCTATAGGGAGGCTCCAAAAAATTTGGATTATACTGCTAGAGTTTCGATATTTGGTTCTTACGAAAGATCTTCCCCTGTGGTAGAAGTTTATCCACTCGACGGGGTTGAGTTTTCTCCCACTTCGGGAGAGTTGACGCGGATATCATTGAGACTTAATTTTTGTTACGTTTTCTATTTTATTGTTATTGGGCTTATAGTAGTGGGTTGGCCCAAACCCGTCATTTAACTAGGTTTTTACTACTTAAACAGTTTTACATTACAATTTAGAGAGTGGATGAAATGATTGAATAAAATTGTATTTGACGGCTGCCGCGTTTTCTCTCTTCCCGTCTTCTTCTCTGTTCTTCCTTTGTTTCTTTTCTTCGTCCTACACTAATAATTCTTCCCCGTTCTACATCAGAAACACCTTGTGCTTGTATAAAATTAAACAAGAATGTTGAAGGGCTTCCTAATTGCCACAAAAGAAAATAAGATTTATAAAAACGAGATCCAGCATATTATACTAAATTGAAGTTGTCAATATGGGCTTTAGAACTTTTGGGACTGAAACAAGTTAGAATGTTTCTTTTAACACCCACAACGAGGAAGCAACAAGAAGTATGTGATATTAGATGTAAGAATGCTACAGTTTCCTAAGTAAACTTTAAGATGGGAGATGATAGCACGACTCAAAGGTACTCAAAGACAGTATATTGAAGAAACGTAAACAAATCATACATCGTAGTTTACCTGATGGATGCTACAGACATCACGATATCATCTTTCTCCAAAACCACAGTATAGAACCCACTATAGTTCAGACGTGGGAATTCTGATCTGAAAGAAACAAAGAATCATTGTTTTCAGTTCGAGATTTAAGTTATCATCGAATGTTGATAAAAAATAAAAAAATAAAAAAAAATAATAATAATAATAATAATAATAAGTGAGGTAAAATGGAGAAAGCGAACTCAAGATCGATTTGCATAGTTGAGGAAATAAAGTCTAAATAGAAAGTGCAGTTAAAATGAGTACAATATGTTTCTCAAGCTTAATTTAGTTTGAGCATAATGGTTTACTAGCATCTACTACAAGCAATAAGCACATCATACATGTTTCAAATGTATACATGCACATCGCGTAGCATCTACTACAATCAAAAAGCACAGGTTTATAATATTCTTCAAGGAGCGCGAGTCTTGCGAAAAATTTTGCCAATTCAAACTCTAGCAAAAGAAGCCACAAAGCATTGTTACTTTGAGTGTAGATTTTTTTCAAATACTCCCACATACAACGAGCTTACTTGTAAGGCCTGACATTAAAAACAATCTGAGCATCAGCAAATCCAATGATCCAAGTCATAATTCGAGAATCCTTGATTTTCCAAGCAAGATACTGCTCCTTGTCCTTCTCTTGATCAGGAGACAAAAGATTTCCATCAATATATTCCCACAGATCGCCCTTTCCTTCAATCAATAACTGAAAGTGATATGCCCATAAAGAGTAGTTCTTGCCACTAAAGTGAGTACAAATTGAGTCAGTCTTTTAGTTGACATTACGAAACCGTGTACAGTCTAACCAATAAATTAATCACAACCCAACTAAATAAATTCTGCCCAATCAAACAAACCAGCCCAACAAATTAAATCAAACAGCCAACTGCCAATTAAACCAACAGCCAACAAGCCTGATTAAAGAAGCCCATTTAAACAAACAGCCCAAGCCAATAAACCAACAGCCAACACTACAAACTACTGAATAACTCAGAGAAGCAATGCAAGACAGCTTGCTCCAACCACAGACGCAATGTATACACGCCGGTAAAGAGAGAACCACCCTCAGACGGCGCTTGAAACACGAGGCCTGACCACAGATGGCGTCGACCATGATTAACTGATAGCCGACCATGAATAACTGATACCCGACCACAAATTGAGCACATGGATTTCAAGATTGGTATGCTCAAATGAACCACCATCTTGCGACGGCATGTTAAGGGATAGAATCTCACATCGAATAAAGATGAAAACATAAATCAATTTATAAGAGTTTGTGCTACTCCTCTTAGTAAGGTTGACTTTTTAGATGGAACCTCAAATCTTAACAAAATGTTATGTGTCTTGGTTACCTTGATTATACAAGTATTAATTTTGTGTTTTGATTGTTTGCAGGTTGATTGGATATCAGGATGGAGATTTTTTTTGGTTTTGTTACCCAATAATCACAGGCAATAATGTTAAACCGATGTTGGATAATTTATATCTATACCAGAGTGATGGCTCAACCCAAAAACAACTTAAGGCCACTAAAATCAATTTAATTGAGTTAATGTTGCTCGTGGCCCAATATTTATGGATGACCCAAGTTATTGAGTTGGATAGTGATGTTAGTTGGCCTAATTATTCTTAACGTCAACCCTTCTGTTTGAGGACCAATACTTTGGTTTGTCAACTTGCCTTGGCCCATATTTGGTGACCTAATTAACCAATATATATAGTAGCCCTGTGGGATGTGTGTGTGCAATAGAGGAGAAATGGTGAGGTAGCTGTTCTTGGAGGTTCGTTTGAGAGTTCAATCATTGCACCTCCTTTCTTCCTCCTTTTGAAATATTGCTACCAATATCTTCCTCTTTTGTGGCGGTGAAAACTAGTAGTAACTAGAGTGTTAAAGTTGTGGGTCGGAGCCTCCTTGGTTGATGTTAGTTTGGTTGATTAAACTGAGTTCGGAGAAAGATTTCTCTTGGATTTTAACAACACACCCTCAGACGGGGCTTTGAAAGCAAGGCCCGACCACCAATTGTGTCGACTACGATGAACTGAGAGCCGAACACAGATGCCGACTACGATGAGGGAACAACTGACCACACCTGGCATCGGAAACATGAGCAATGACCACAGGAGGCGCCGATTATGATGAATAGGGTACCAAGTGCTTCTGCAAGACGAAAACTTTAGCTAAAACAGCAACTTCACGCTCTTGAGAAGGTAATTTTAGGGCTCTAATACCATGCCAATTTTGCGGAATGAATTTATTGTGCGTATTCTCCTTAATATATAGAATATTACAAAGCTATAAAGATACAATGCTATACAAGGAAACTAGTACACTAATTAGCTGTAAATAATAAACCTCTAATAATCAGAATATGGATTATAGGCAATGCTCTGTCTATTTATTTGTGAGAACAACAATTGCCTTTGATTGCTAAATTCTGAAGAACATAAAATAATATCTGAAGGGGATAGAACTTAGTTGTAAAAGTTGATTTCAGAAGCATAGATATATTTCTGTGATTGCTAACTTAGTGAATCTAAACCCAGAAATATGAAAAACCTAGGATGGTGCAACAAGTGGTGGTGGAAAAAAAGAAAGAAAGAGAGAGAGAGAGAGAGAGAGCGCGCGCAAGGTATGTGTAAGTGCAGAAAAAAGGATTTCTAGAGCAGTAGTACCCCCTGTTGTACATGACTTGAGGTATCATGCTTATGCCTGTTTTTGAGTCAACCATGGAAAGAAAGCATTCCTCAAAAATCGTGATTGCAACAGCTAGCTTTGAGTTGCACTCTTCCTTCAAAGCATCTAGGCACTTATCAGAATGAACTTTGTGCTCGCCATGAATGCACTTAAGAAGTGTCCAAGAGTAGCCATCGGAAAGATGATTTATCACCCCAATGCGAGACTGAAGACCTGAGTATACCTGGACAGGGAATTAAAACCAACAGAATCAGAATATTACAGATGTGAAATAAAAGCCAAATACTGCAATAGATGAATCTTCCAAACAAGTAGCAGTAATGGAAATAAAAATGATACCTTCTTTATAAAAAAATAAAATTTTCAATTATAATAATATTCCTCATTAACAACACACATTCCTAAAATTTATTAATAAGATCTCATTTATTACACCTTCCAGAAATTACGTCTTTTCCCTAACCAATGTCATCACTTGCTTTCAACAATAACAGAGATTTAGACTGGTCTGTTTTCAAATACTATACTCCCATTGGGACAACATGATAAGATCATTTCATTTTATCACGCGTAGACTTCCACTCGGATAAAATCACCATTTGATCCTCTGGAATGTGAGTTTATGTAATTACAAGTCACGGTTATGCTAAATATATTGGTCAGCACTACAAATTTCTAGGATACTAATCTCTTTAATAAATTTCTACACGATTTTTATATCACAAGTAATCAATTTAGTGCTAGCAACACGAGCTTATTACCAACTCCTAAACATGAATGGTTACTTTGTTGGGGGGAATTTGAATGAGAAAAGAGCCCATAAGACGCATCTTAGATGTAAAACTGGGAATCACAGTGTTTTCAGCCGTAGAGTATAACACACATGGAAAAAGAATAAATATCTAACAACTCATAAAGCAATAACTAAAAAGGCAAACATTTACCATCCCACAATCTGTGTCACTAAAATAACATGGCAACTTGAGAATAAGAGAGGATTTCTTCATATCAAATCACCAAGTTCTATCCAGAACTTATATATAAGCTTGCCTGTGTGTGATGCTGCTAAACAGAACTACCAACAATGTATTTATAATTCACGACTGATCTACAACTGTTTCAAATTAACAAACAAACAAAAAATATGAAAGAGTGGCTCATTTTATATTAGAGGGAAGCTACATGAAGAAACAATACTTGACTTGTTTACCTTCACTTACAATATGCCATAATTTTTTATTTTATTTTATTTATTATTATTATTATTATTTTTAACAAGTCTGTTAGATATATTCAACTGAACTCATTCAAGGAAACCAATGATTTACCTCCTGACAAAATTCTCCACAGAACCAGGTATCTGAGGCCAATTCAAATTTCAAGCCCTTCCCTTGCATGCATTTCTCATGATCTGTTTTCATGCATTAAAAGTTAGCTTCTTTGGATTTCATAAACAAGTATATAAATTGTTGAATATGTGACCCAAATTCCGACGTTGGTTCGTGTTTCGGTTGAGAAAGGAGTCAAAGAAGGATCAAAGTTGGCAATTGGAAGTTTGGAGCAGCAACGCCTAGGCGCCAAGACACGAATTTTGGGACTGAAACTCAGTGCTTGAGCGCCATTGGCAGCGCCGGTTTGCCGCTCACTTGGCGCTAGGCTATCACTCAAGCACCGCGCGCGGCTCGCCAGGCACGAGGCTGCCACTGCATCAGCGTTATTTGGAGAAGTTTTGTTTCCTTTTTTTTTTTTTGACTTGTTTTTAATCCTCTTTCCATCTAAAATATATTCTTTTGGATCCTTTATATACTCCATGAATTGTACGACTTTCCATCTAAAACATATTCTTTTGGATCCTTTATATACTCCATGAATTGTACGACTTTCATATGACTTTGTCTGATTTTTAGAATAAGTTAGAGAAAATTGTAAACATAATATATATGTATTTTTTCCTTCTCCTTATTATAATGAATTCTCATTTCCTCCGCCAAATTTCTTGTGTTCTTCTCGTATGGTGATTACTACTTCATATTGTGCAATATAATCTCGTCCTTAATTTCTAACAAAAATATTTCACTTATATTTTGTAGATGTTAAAAGGTGGATTAAACCAAGCCCTAGCCTATTTTTCATGTCCCTGATTTGCATGAAATCAGATATAACAACCCTTCAAAGATTCAGAGAAAAATTACATTTATACTCGCACTGTGAGCATTTAAAAAAGCTTTGAGTTTGTGAAGCATCTTTATCATTGACCACATTCCCACAAATCAGGCAACGACATTGTGGACAATACCAGCTTCCTTCAGGCAGCACCTGGAAAAAGAATAAAGCAGGTTGAGTCCCTTGTACATGATTCTATATCTCTAAAGTGATCTATAATGAAAAAGGACGGCAGAGGAAAAAAGAGGTGTGAAAACCGGAAAATAAGCCTAGCACTTCTATTTTTGGCCCACTATGTAGAATACATGTTCTACTCCAATTAATTGCCCAGTAAGAAAGTGAATTTATACCATGAGTAGGATGCATAAATAAATTTAACACATCTTACAACTCTCTGGACAAGATGTTCTGTTTCAAATTTCAAAGAAAAGAGAAATTTACATTCTGATCCGAAATAGGCGAATTTTCCATAAACAAATGCTCAACAACCACAAAGATGTTCCTATACTTATTAAGAATTCTGTAGTAACACTTATCGCTTGGTGCTCACTTTGTTTGGATGAACACTATTAACGTGTAACCCCAAAAGTTCTTCAAAAAGTGTTTCTTTAGTGCATTTTTAAGATATAGAAAAGACCTATTTTTGTGCAATGGGACCATACAGAGGAAAATTACACATACACTCAAATTCATTTTAACGAAGAACGGCAATTCTTATGTTAATTGTACAACTTTCTTATGTTAATTGTACAACAGTGAAACTATGAGATTTTTGTGAAAACGAGCTACCAATCAACCAATAAATTATTAAATGTTGTAAACATCATTAAAAATATTTCCTCAGGCAATAGAAGGATACAAGGGTGGAGGGTAACTCTCAAAGAGAGGTGCACCCTTCTGGGAAAGACCCTCGATGCCGACGGGATGACCTGGGGAAAGCTACTTCCAGTAAAAGACTGGTTACACCTAACTATGAATATGGCCATCGTGGACATTGGTTCTGAAAAGAGAGGTGGAATGTAAATAGTATCCTACTCCTCTAAGTTAAGACGTAGTTCATTGGTTTAAAACCAATTGGGAATCACACCATTATAAGCCAGTTTTAAAGGGTGAGTTTGGTGGTTGTTATAGCTATAGGATGATTGTTATTTAGAAGTTCCTTCACTATTCTACAATTTTCACTTTGTCACTGAAATTTCAGCCAAGACACCTACAATATCTATGATCAGGGTCATTAAGTAGGTAAGCTATGAATCTGTTCTCATAAAGTTGGCCAAGTTGTAATTAATAATAATTTGGGAAGATCTAAAATTTATGGAATGTATGATATTATGTATGATCATAATATTTCATTGATTAAAAACTCTTCTTGTGCCTATATCTGGTAAAAAGGATATTCACAACAAACGCATAAGATGCTAACTCAAGTGAAGAAACCTCCGTCCATTGTATTGTCGATTTTATCTATTCACTGAATTTGCATCATTGCATTTTGATATTTAATGCAATGTTTTAAAAATCGATCAGCGCATTGATTCAAGAAAAAAAATGATCAAAAGGTCAAAGGGTCGAATCAGAGCCAAACCGGGTCCCCTGTTGATTTTCAAAAATTAAATAAATTATTTATTCATAAATTTGCAAAAAGTCAAAAGATGGGTTTTCTCACGGTTTTCATAAATTTAAATCAGTTAAACTGGAAGCAGGTCACTAGTTTTCATAAAACCGAACGGGTTGATGGGTTTTGGATGGTCTTTAAAAATATGGCTATTTCTGCCTAACCGGTTCGGTTTTGGACCCGATTCCCCATTTCACTATTTGAATCGGTAAGGTTGAGGTAGTTCTAACAGCGCTAGTTTATTGTTGAGCCACTTGATCTCAAAGTTGAAGCTGTTAGATATGACAACACTTGTATTTTCAACATGCTCACTCGTGCGTCAACGAGATTTATTTTCCTCATTGAAGCATAATACACGTACAATTCATTTAAATGAGACTTGAACCACTTTATCTAAAATTTTGTTGAACTACTTGATCTTAGAGTTAAAGTTGTTAGATATGACCACGTGATATCATTTAAATATTTCTTCAATACCATGTTGGGATTTATAGAGTAAACTTAATTAAACCTAATCTATGTTTCTTTCGTATTAATACCTACCATAATTAGTCCTATAAACACTTTAAATAATACTAGATTAAATTTCTTAGCATATGTTTGAGCCCTATTATATTCGTTTTTTTCCAAACTCATTTTCAACCATACTTTCTTCTCATAAAATAATTTTACATGTAAGTCCAAAATTTTTCCCTACTTTTTAACCATACATTCTCAAAAAAATCAATATTACAAAATACATTATTTCGAAAAATGAGGCTCAAACACACCATTAATAAATAAGGGAAGAAGTAAAAATTTCCCCAAGTTGTCTAGGATTTAACTTAACAACGAAAGTCGATCTTCCAAATAGGTATATATTCTATGTTCAGTTCATTTTTCAATGAAATCATGCTCTAGTCATACAAAAGTGTACACCTGGTTTAGGTACATTTATGATCTTGGTCCTACAAGGTTCGACCAAATGAATCTTGCTTTCGACCATAATAATAATTTGATCCACAAAATTCAGAAACATAATTTGAAGCTTAAAACTGACTTGGAAGGGTTTCTAAGATCCTTTTGAACAAGATTGTATGCTTACAAAACAAATTGAGCATTAAACCATCATATATGATCTTTAAACTAAGCTTAGCCATTTGGGTTTTGTTCATTTACTAACAAGCCAAGCTTGAACACCTTAGACTTGTTTAACTCTTTATATTATTTTTCAATTAGCTTCAAATTAGGGATAGGAAAATTTCCCATCTCTGCCCCCAACCCGATCAGACCTGCATTGCGCTGCCTGAATTTCGCAAACCTGTCCCAAATGATTTTAATTTAATTTATTTTTTATATTTTTCAATTTAAAATGTATTTATAATAATAAATAAATAATATTAAAAATAAATAACTAAACGGGGCGATAAATTGGAATTTTAATCTTTGCCTTCCAAGAATCCCTGAGGAGGCGACGATAGTAATGGCCTTCTGCCCCCTCCCCGTTGCCATCTCTACTTCAAAATGAACCAACTGCAAGTCCAGCCCAGGTAAATGAGTCTACTTATTGCTAAATGTTATATACGTTTGGTGAGTTGTGTGCTTGCAACGTCTTTGAAGAGGCCATGAGTCAACTAAATTTGCTTCCGCTCCAAACGCAACCTTATATAAATTTCAAAGTCTATAACTCACTCAACCATACAGTCGCTAAACAATCAATACAGTGTAAAACCAAGACAGTTAAAGATAATTAAGCAAAAAGCTAAAAGAACTATGGATGACCCAAATTTAATTAAAAAATATTCATTTGCCAAAATGCGAAGCAGGACATGTGTACATATAAAATCCAATGACACAAAAAGTCATATTTCATGGAGTTGGCAAACATAGTTGACCTAACACAAACTACAAAATCCTTGATTTCTAAAAGCATGTGTGTTTTAGCTTGAATATAAAGAAAAAACACTCAATTGTTAAAGAGATACAGATAAATAAATAAGTAAAATATCAATGCATCAGTTTCCAGTTCCACTAGAAACATCAACCGCCTTGCTCAAAGATCGAGCCTCTTTCCAGAAAAATGAGTAAGGAGAACACCACTTCCAAACTCCCTTACTCGAACTATTTATGCAAAAATCTGCATGGAGAAGATCAGGTACACTAGATTTGGCCAGGCTCAATTGAAAAATGATTTGAGTTTCAGCGGGGTTCATGTTGACCACAAACCTCTCGATACATATCTACACTGGACATCCATAAATCTAGCAACTAGAATTAAGAACTAGCAATGGCTTCATCTATCAGGACGTTGTTCGTAGGTACAGGCACACATTAAATGAAGTGTGTGTATGGAAACAAATGTTTGCACTCATTCAAGTAGTTAAAATCAAAAATGAAAATGTTAGGTAAATACTTATAATTTTAACGCAATGAGGAAAGTTCATGAAAACCTCAGGAAACAAAAGAAAGCAAAGAAAAACCTGCTCAAACAAGCATGCTAGGTGAAATGCAGATGGACAGCTATCGCAGCATATCAGTTGACCTACATCTCCACAGCGCCCACAACAATCATCATTTCGATCTGTGTCATCAACTTGACCAGTTTGAGCACCTTTTTCTAGCCTTGAATCCTCTTTCGCATCAAAGCAATCACCCCGTGTTTTTTCCATAGCTATTAGAACATAATAGATTAAATTCTGACTCGCTCAAAAAAAAATTACATTCACACTTGAAATGCCATCAACAGAATCTACTACGGTTTCTCAATCTAGAATCCCATTCCATGATTGGAAACATCTAAACTTTCTACTGCTTTCTGTTTAGTGTGAGTTTTTGGTGAAGTTTATAATTGCTCACAAATTGGCAAAACTCTATTTTTATAATCTTGTAACGTTTTTGACAAACTTGCAATTAATCATGCTGCAGACTTTTTACCTGACTCCAACAATTCATAGAAAACTTACGCGAACACGTTCAAGTCTAGATTTTAAAAATGTTATAATTTTGTCATTCATTGATCGCAAGATAAAATTATGAGGACACTTGAATATACTTTATATCACCTATGTACTTGTATTTTATAGTCACTAGGTAAAGATAAACTTGACATTAAAATCTTAAGCATGTAAATCTAAAATGTATAAATATAAAGGCACCTGAATCTACAAATTTAAAAATCACAGGCAAAGATCAAAAAGTTTAGTATTCAATGTGAGAAACTAAATCTTCATTCCTGTAAATATACAAAATTCAGAAAAAAAAAATATCAGAAAATCCAACCACAAATCTCCCATTTCCAAATAAAAACCACAAATGAATAACAAACAAAATAAAATCTTTATGTCGTAATTCCTAGGTCTCACTGCCACATTCAACTAACGCACAACACAAATCAAAACACAAAAATGAAAAGACAAAAATTGATACAAAAAAAAACCTCGCGTCTTCATTAAAACTGCAATAAAATTAGGGTTTCTCCAATTCCGAAATTAGGAGCGTCTTGGATTGTAATGTTTAGAGCTAGAGATAATCTTTGGACAGCTCGACAGCTTGTTCAAATCTCACTTTTTCACATACCTAAAAACTCAAGAGTAATGGGCTCTATGTTGACCAAATAGGGCTTGAAACAAGGAACACGTGGCAAGCATGGAGCGAAATAAGTAACACGCGGCTAGAATGGTGATTAAGGTTTCTTGGATTATTGAGATCTCTTCTAAATTTGATAGACTCCACAGTCAAAATTATAAATCCTCCGCTGAAATAAATTTAAATGTGTGCTAAGATTGATAGTAGAGATTATAGTTACTATTTTCCTACATTTAATATTGAAATTAATTTATTTCCAAAAACAGAGTCAAAATATCCAAGCAATACAGAAACCAATTATGGATATACCATTAACACAGTGTACACAATTTTTTATACAAATAAAATAGCGAATACAAAAACCCCAAATATTTCCATAAAATCGATAACAGTGTTATACTGGTGATGAAAAGTATACAAGTAAAGACTTTGATGGCCTCTGTGATAAGAGGGAAACATATTCTTCCACATAGCTGGTCGTCCACCATGGATCCGAACCACCCGGTTTGTCTGCTTACAAAGCCCATTATGCTTGTTCATTTTTTGCTTCCTATCAGAAAACACCTGTCCGCTATCACCAACACCACCACTATAACTAACAGACCTATCCAAAGTCACAGACACCCATAGGGGCTTATTGTTTTCACATTTATACCCCAAATTCAGCCACGAAATCCTGGTAAAGCCTAAGATAATACCTGAAAGTCCATTGAGGAGATAGTAGATCAAGAACTTTGATCTGCAGTTGTATAGGAAGATGGATGCGCATAAAATAATTTGGGGGTCATTTTCCATTTTACTGATAATGGATTTTTTGGGTAATATAAAGAAGGAAGAACGGGTTGGATCATAACCCTGCCGTTTTGAAATTTTTTAGGGTTGTTTTTAGAATTGAAAGTTCTTTTTCTGATTGTGTTAGGCAAAGTTGACATGACATTGAGTAGAATAATTCAACATAGATATATAAATCGATACAGTTGCAGATTCTTAACAATCGAAGATTCAGACATGGAAGAGTGAGTGAATAAGCAAAACAATGGATAGAACAATATTATGCTTCAATTTCTTATTGAAGCCATAAAATAACTTAATATTAGTAATTCATAATAAACCTAGCAATATTTAAAATCAGAAATAATTGATATCATATTTATAAACAAATTTACATTTTCTGGGTGATACATGGAAATTTTAATAGAGTCTCTGACTTATCGGAATAATCCTATCGAACTAGCATCTTTGGCTAAACTTATAAGCACCTCTTCTCTTGCATCAAAAATTCATAGGAAAGACAAATAATATCACCCGAGAGGTATATAAGCCAGCTTTACCTAATTGTTAAGTTGTAACTGCATTCAGGGAGCTAAGCTCTCAAATAATATTAAAAACAGAGTAATGTATTCAACATCGTGGTTCACGAGGTAAAAATTCCTCCAAATCATGAAGTACGGTTACTATCTCAGTTTTGGAGACGAGAGTAGACAAACAATTCTCATAAACTTGTCCAGGTTGCATGGTTGAAATTTCTCTGTTAAATAACCCATTTCACTAGGACCATTCAATATTCCTGAAGTTCAAGCATCATTTGATCCTGATTCACAAAATTATTTGTTAATGTTACTAGGAAGAGGAAATACTACTTCTTAAACAATGAAAATTGATAAAGAGGATGCTTGCATCAGCTAACTTTTCAAACATGTTTATGTAAGTTAATTTATTCTTACTTTTAAACTTAGCCAAACATGCTCTTTAAACAAGGATGAACAGAATCTCAAATACAAAGAATCCTCACCATTTTATATATATGCGGTTATCTGACACCTTGTTCAACCATATGGATCCTGGAAACTCCATGAGGTTAATTTTGCTCACCTTCGTTCATTTATCTATTACACTGGGAATGGCAGATACATCAAGCTTCTCGACCTTCAAAGACTTAAGCATCCAAAGCAACAACTGAACTGGATTAATACTAACATGCATATCAGAAGCAAGAGACCCAGAAACACAATGTAGAAAAAGGTTCATTTTCTTAATTCCAGGAACATCTGCAATTTGCTTCATTCAAACTGAATTATGATTTGAGTTTCACTCGAGCTCAAGTTGACCACAACCTCTTAGTGCATTTCTATACTTAGACATCGATAAAACTCAGCAACTAGACACATGTATACAAAGTGTGTGCATTGAAACAAATGCTTGTGTGCATTCAAGTAATTAAACATTGAAAAATATTAGGAAAGTTTTTTGAAATTTTATTGAAAGGAGAAAGGTTCAAGAAAACCACTAGAT
The DNA here is from genome assembly GCA_903798385.1 of Fraxinus cuspidata. Lineage (NCBI taxonomy): Eukaryota > Viridiplantae > Streptophyta > Magnoliopsida > Lamiales > Oleaceae > Fraxinus > Fraxinus cuspidata. Next base: position 13,261 of record CAIGRP010043746.1, read on the forward strand.
ACAAAGAAAAAGAAAAGACAAACCAGCCCAAACAAGCAAGCCCAATGAATTGCAGATGGACAACTAGCGAAGCATATGAGTTCATCTAAATCACCACAACGCCCACAACTATCATCATTTTTTAAAATACGTAGTTCTACCCTAACAACACCTAGAGAAGGGTGAATATGTGATTATGCGGAACTAAAATTACTTTACAATTAATTAGCAACAAGTCACCATTAATTATTTTCTAGATGGTTAATCATACAATTCATATTTTCCTATATTGAATTACTGCAATTATGAAAGCAATAAATAACACAGAATTGATCACGAGAAACCCAATTGGGTAAAAATCCGGGTACTTTGCAAGTCAACAATCCACTATAAATGATTTATGACTTAATGTCTACCAGACTAGATGATGACACATACTATCTGATCTCCTGACTGTAATTACAACAGCTCTCCTAGTTTGTGTTCCTACACCAACTCCCAACTGCAGTTTACAAAGCTCTCATGTGGATGCACGAAGAACACTGCCTTCTTCAACGACTGGAACTCCAATCAACCAAATAAATAATGAAATTCACCAATTAATTGAAAAACTGAAATATCTTATTAGTCAAGAATCAAATGTAATATTTACAAACTCCTTTAGAATCAAAACAATTTCAAATCATATTTAAATTTTTATTCTATAGACAAATTCAAATAAACTAGGAAGTTTCAAAACAAATTTGAATGGAACATAAAAACTGAAAAAAGACATCCAATTAAAAATATAAAACTATTAAAATGACGAAATTACCCTTAAACTAACTAAAATACAGAAAAATGCAAAAAGAAGCTCTAAATATGGAATTTGACCCCAAAAGTTGGATATTGTCATCCGAAAAGTTGTGCACAATCGAAAGAAGCTTCCGGATTGTACTCATGACGAAAAGCCAACAACCAAGCTGAAAGTTATGCATGTTTTAGTGGAACCTCCTTATTTTCGACATTTTCAATTGATTTAGGATTCTCTTTTAATCGTTCCCCATTATTCACTTCCACTTTAAAACAAATATAAAGGCTCATTGAAGGTAAACTCACTAGCTTAATTTGTAATAGCCAGAAAAGCTTTCCCTTCCACTTTAAAAGCTTCCTGTGTCCTCCATGTTGGTGTAAATGTAATATTTTTTTCATTCCACTTAAACTTGTAAGTATTGCCTCTACCCTTATGTACGACATCTAAATCAATCTTACAAATACGGACCCTTTTTTATCCAACCAATTTGATAAGGGGTTGTATGTTGTTCGTTTGGCAGCTTCAGATGAAACAATAGCTTCTTGACAATCAGACTTTCACAATTGTAACTGTCTGTGATGAGACTGCAAGTAGCATTACCTACTCTGCACTTGGATTGAAAGATTTTCTTACAGAGTCAACTCTTCCTTTTTGGGTGAACATGAAATTTCCTACACAGCACACACGAGATCTCCTAGTTCTTCTCCACAAACTTCATCAATGTATTCTTCCTCTTTATTATCTTCTCATATTTATGATCCTTATCATCTAAACTCCCATTGGAGACATGAATCTCCTCTTTGACTTTGTAACCATTATAGTCATTATGATCATCATGATAAAGAACCGGGGCTGAACTGGGGCCTAATTTATAGGGGCAGCAAACTGAACAGGTTCAATAGATGGTTGTTGCCTAGGATTGTCACCTCCAAGATTTAAGGCAGCCACATCATTGACTTGATTGCACATTCCTTGCAACTTAGTGTCAATTGCGTCAAACCTCACCTCAGTTCTCTTTAAAGCCTTACTCTGATCAACTACCATCGCTCTGATACCACTTGATGCAAGATGGAAACGTGAACAATAATAAAAGATTTTTTCTTCATATCACACAAACGGATGTTTGCTCGAACTTCGCTCCAACGGGCTTGATAAATATTTAAAATCAACCAAATAAATAATGAAATTCACCAATTAATTGAAAAACTGAAATATCAATAATCAAATGTATTATTTACAAAGTCTTTGTACCTATTTATAGACTCAAAACAATTCATAATCATATTGAGATTCTAATTCTATAGACAAATTCAAATAAACTAGAAAATTTCAAAACAAATCTAAATAGAACTAAAAAACTGAAACACAAATTCAATTAAAACTAAAAAAACTTAAGATGATGAAATTACCCTTAGGTTGACTAAAAACAGAAAAATACAAAAAAGAAGCTCTAAACGATGGAATTTGACCCGAAATGTTTGACACCATCACCTGAAAAAGTGGTACAAAATCGAAAGATGCTCAGAATCGTACTCATGGACGAAAATTCGGCAATCGAGATGAAAGTTATGTCTGTTTTCGTAGATCCTCCTTATTTTCAACATTTTTCAATTGGTTTAATATATTTAAAGTTTTAGTTATTTTAGTTAGTTACATTAGTATTTTAGCTAGTTATAATCACTACAATCAGATTTATGATCATAACCATTTATTACATAGAATTGCCTTTATTAATTGTCAAATTAAATTCAATCTCTTTCTCCTTCATTTTGTTCAACGATTTATTTCGCATCACCATTGAGACCTTCACTTTTTTCTTGTTGGAATGAATGGCTAATTATTTATAAGTGTGGTTATAAAAAGTCTCCAATAGTTGCAATATTCACGTCTTTTCAAAAGCAAAGGTGCATATCAAAGTCATCACATTTCAGATTGGGTATCACTACATAATCGAAATTCATGAACTATTAACAGGATGCGATCTAGACGATTAAATAAGAAAATGTGCGATCTAATGGTCCACATTAATTTAGGTCAATAGGTGCAACTATTCGAAAATCCACTTGAAAATCTATAAATGGTAACCCCTATTTCCATATTTCCTACACCATATTAATTCAATATCAATTGATTTATAAATTATCTTATCTCCTAAAAAATTATAATGTTTTTATTTTGCTGAAATACAATTTCATTCAAATTATTTTTCAGAAATAAAAAATTATATCTGAGCATTTTAAGTTTGTGTCTATTTTTAGTAATGTCAATACTTTGGTCCGATCCTAAGATATAGTATAGTGCAATACCGACTTCGAAAGAAGTGTTGATCTTGGAAGACAACCCCTAATATTCCTGTTGTGACCAGTGCAAAAGGCGAAATCTATCTTAAGGAGATTTTCAAAACTTCATTTCTACTTTTTCTTCCTTTTGATTATACGAGTCATTAATTTGACAACAATCTTAAGACAATTCTCTTTCTTCTTCATTTCTTATGTTATTTCATTACGTGATTTCAATATTGTGATATTGATTGAATTTTATGTGAATGTTCTTTTGCAGAAAAACGACTAGTTCAAATAAGTAAACTAGCGAAGCAATTAGACTGTTTTTCCGTCTAGTCTGTTTGTCATGCCTCCAACATCTCAACATGAAATAAATAAATTAATTAAACGGACGGATTTTAAATGTTGGTAACAAAAGATACTATTTTCCTTGACTATGCTGTATTTGACGAAATTTCTGTGGGAAGAATGCCATGCAGAAACATAAATATGCTACTGAAAAAATACGTAATTGACAATTGAAGCTTTGAAGCATGCTGATTTCCTATGTCGAAATTACATTCTCAATGGGTTGGATAACACATTATACAATGTGTTAATTCCCACAAGATGACTAAGAAACTTTTGGAATCTCTTGAAAAAATACAAAACTCACAATTCCAGTATGAAGAAGTTTGTCATCATAAATTTTTGGATTTCAAAATGATTGATTTAAAGATGGTTATGAGTCTAGTTCAAGAAATGCAAATAATTCTTCACGATATTGAGGCAAAAGGCATGGAATTGCTGCTATGATTATGAATTACCTTCACTGTGGAAAGATTTCAAAATCTATCTCAAGAACAAGAGCAAAGAGATGACAATAGCGGATTTGATTGTTCGACTTCACATTGAAGAATACAACTGGGCTACAGAAAAGAGAAGTTATATGCGAAACATGGAAGCAAATGTTAACAAGATTGAAGACTCTGGGTCTAAAAGCAAAAAGAGAGAGAGACCATCATAGCTCGTCTAAAGACAATAGAAAGAGGAATTATGCGAAACATTTCAAATGAGACTGTTATAAATGTGAAAAGCCATGACATAGTGCTAAAGACCATCGTAGCAAGAAAAATGATGCATAGAAGAATAAACCTCTCCAGGCAAACATAATAAAAGTAGAAAATATGTCTGTAGACATTGTCAATATCAACTTGTCCACAGTTGTATCCAAAGTTAACTTGGTATCAAGACATTGTCAATATCAACTTGTCCACAGTTGTATCCAAAGTTAACTTGGTATCAAATGCCAAGGATTGATGAGTGAATACATGAGTCACTCATCACATTTATGCAGGCAATGGTTTATTTACTGAGTAGAGGAATATGGATCACGACAAACAACTCTATATGAGCAATTCAACTTCATCCAAGATAGAAAGATTTGGAAAGGTTATTCTGAAATTTACTTCTGGAAAAGAGTTGATGCAGAACAATGTTGGGCATATCCCAAAAATTAGGAAGGATCTGATTTCAGGTTCTATACTCACTACAAAGTGAATCAAAATAGTGTTTGAGTCCAATAAATTTGTACTTAATAAAAGGGGGCATGTATGTTGGAAAGGGATGTTTACTTGATGATCTATTTAAGGCCAATGTTATTGTAGGGAACTATAAGTCCACATATTTATACCCACTAGTCAAAGTGAACATGTATTCTCAAATTCTTTATAAGTGTCGTGAAAGTAATAGATGACCCTTCATTTATCTTTTTGATCTTGATCTAAATATAAGAGAAATGCAAGACCCTCAAAATAAAATTTTAATTATTATACATGCACGTAGATATTGAAATGTATATTTGAATATGAGTATTAGAATTACAATTAAAAGCATAAATGAAGATGAATAGCAAATACGATACAGGATTAACGTGAATGTTAATTAATATAGAATTAATACAAAGAAATATATATATGTGACAATGAATATTAAATCATTAATATTAAGCCGTTGTTTGATCCCATTTTTTTAAAAAATACATTTTTCTCTCTCTTCTTTACAATCGCACGTTCTTCAATAAAATAATATTACACATAACTTAAAAACTATTTTTTTTTTATTTTTAACAACACACTCTCCAATAACCTACTATTCCAAAATATATTATACACAAAAAGGGGGCTCAAATAGGCCCTAAATGAATATAATTTAATTTCCAATTAAGTGAAACCGGATGCTAATTAGTGTACATGGACGTGAATAAAGAACTGTATCCTTGAATTTGATGAATTTGAAATTCTAATTAATATTAATTAAATGGATGTGAATGTTAATTAGTTGAGAATTAATAAAAGGGACATGGACATGAATGTGAATACGTAATTCTAATTATTATTATTTAAATGGATGTTAATGTTAATTAATTGAAAATTAATTATAATATTTATTAGAGTTTGAAAATTGAATATTTTAAAAAATGAAAAATAAGATATTATTGAAATAATTGAATTGTAGTAAGATTATAATCGTCCAAAAAGGGATTCTCACTTGATGTGATATTTAATATATTATAGTTAAGTTATGAATAAATTTGATTCTTGTATTTACTTGCACGTGTCTTCTTTTTTTTGGCATAGCAGATTTAGGACATGTTAGTCGTGCTTCATTAATGAAATTGGTAGGTTTAGGACTTATATCTAATCTTAAATCAGAAAATGAACATTAGCAGATTTAGGACATGTTAGTCATGCTTCATTAATGAAATTGGTAGGTTTAGGACTTATATCTAATCTTAAATCAGAAAATGAACATTAATTTGAGTTGAAAAAAAAAATCTGTTAAAAAAAACTTTTCAATTTAATTGAAAGATATAGTGAATCGTTGTGGTTGATAAATAGATGATCATAGTAGATATTGATATATATACTTGTTAAGTAGTAAAGATAAGACATAGGATTCATTTGTCACTTACAAAAATAAAGTTGCAATTCAACTTGTAAAGACGATCAAAGTCCTAAGATCTATTAGAGGCAATGAATATGACTCGTCAGCGAAATAGGGTTGCTAAGAGGAAAAATAGAACTTCAAAAAATATGGTTAACACTATGCTTATTAGTTCTAGATTAACAGAAAACTTGTGGGAAAAGCAGTTTTAAATGCTTATATTAAATAGATTTTCTCATAAGAAAATTGATTTAGTACCTTATGAATTATGGAAAAGCACATTGTCTTTCTACAAATACTTAAAAGGTGGGGCCACTTCCTAAAATGATCAAGTTAGGTCCTAAAAATGTTGATTTCATTTTTATCGAACGTGCAATAAATAGTATTGCATATAGATTCCTTGTACATAAATATGAAATAAGTGACATTCAAGCTAATACGATTATCGAATCTAGATTTCCAGAATTTACTAACAGTGTGTTTCCTAATTAAAAAGGATATTCGTGAGAATTTGGAAAATGAAAAATATGATGCTTTTGAAAGAGAATAATGCTAGTTGTACATAATGAAGCTACGTAATGGTTTACATAGAGATGATGTGTCAAAAAAAGAGTAAGAAAGCTTTTTTATATATGGTTGAAGAAATTCTGATACAATAATTATGTAAACTATTAAGTACATATAACACAATCATTTGAAAGAAATAAAGAATCTGAACCAAGAAAAAGTAAAAGAGAAAAGGTTGCTAAATTTTTTGGTCTTGACTTTATATTGGTTATGACTGAAAATGAGCCTTTAATATTTAAGGAAGCTATGATTAGCCAAAAATCTTTATTCTTGGAAGGAAGCTATAAATAGCAAGATCGAATTCATTATAAGAGATAATCCTCAGCAACTAGTTGACTTTCTAAGGGAACTAAATCAATCAGATGAAAATCAATATTCAAAAGAAAGTTAAAACACAATGGTACAATTGATAAATGCAATATTTGAATTGTTGCCAAAGGATATAGTAAAAAAGGACTTGACTTTTCTAATACTTAATTCACTTGTAATAAAATAACTTGTATCCTAATTTTAATTATATAGCAGCCTTTATATAGACACATTGGATGAATGTTAAAATTGCATTTTTAAATGGTGAGTTAAACAAGGAAGTTTACACAGAACAAAAGGCTTCAAAGTAAAACTACAAGAACACAAAGTTTGTAGACATGTAAAGTTCTTATGGGGATTGATGCAAACTCATGAACAATGACACTAAAAGTTTGACAATGCTCATATTAGGGACTAGCATAGAAATCATTAAAAAAACATAGAAAATGCTCACCAATAACTTCGATATGAAAAATATGGGTGAAGCAAGCATGATTTTGGAAATGAAAATCTCTAGAACACATGATGGGATAATCTTTTCTCAAGCACATTATGTAGATAAAATTATTGAGTCATTTAATATCCATGGTATTAATGAGTTCAATAATTCATTTCCTCATGTATTTCTTCATAAGAATATCGGAAATGGTAAACAACAATTAGTATATTTTTAGATAATTGGAAGCCTAATATACTTCCTAAATTGTACAAGGGTAGATATAGCCTACTCGGTAAATACACTAAGTCTATATACATCCCAGTAACGAACATTGAAGTACATTACTTAGAGTTTTGAGATACTTAAAACGTATCCGACAATATTCATTGAATTTTGGAAAATATCGTCTAGTGGTTGAAGGATAAATTGAAGCCAATTGGATATCAAATACGAATGAATACAAGTCTACTAGTGGCTCAGTTTTTACTCTTGAAGGTGGTGCGATTTCTTGGAGATCTTCTAAACGAACATGTATAACTTGATTTACAATGGAATACAAGTTTATTGCTTTAGACAAATCAGGAAAAGAGGCTAAATGGTTAAGAAATTTGATCATTTGATTTCTCGCAAGTGAATGAGATTGTGAACAAGTTATAAAGTAGTGAATAGAGTATCGAACCCACGAGAACCGCGTGTTTGATTGAGTTAAAATTAATTACAACTTTAATCGAATAACAAACAAATTTTACGATTTTTTTTATATTAATCCCTAAATTATCAATTTACTAAGAAAGCAAGTAAATGCGGTTTTTCAAATATGTGAAAATATTGTTTGATGTCGAATCCTCCTTGTTAATCCATTTTTAGCACAACAAATTAAAGTGACATTTTGTAGTCATTCTTTTTGGTCAATGCTCCTAATTAAACTGAAAATCTCTCTCGATAGTTATCAAATCTATTTCCCTCATGTGACTCTCATATCTCTCGATAAAAGATGCAAAGATGATAAATGCATTAAAACGATCTAGAACACTTATTTCACCACGTAAAGCATAGAAGTATATCTCTATCCTATATTGAACTTACAATGTTTATTACTTTAACTAAAAACCTATTATCTCTCTCGAAAATAATAGATACCAATAAATCATCTCAATTAGTAGCTAATTAATTGAAAAGTCGGTAAAAAAAATAATTAACATTCAAGAAAATAAACATACTAGTCGTCAAAATAATTAATCAATATTAAAAATTTCAAAACAAGGGTTCATCTCATCCAAGCAATGTATAAAGTCTAGCTTAGCATAATGTTGAAGTTAAACAAATAAAAGTGGAACGACATCGAAAATTGACGAAACGTGAACAAATCTGGAATTAATTCTTTGCCTCTGTTTTCTGTGTGAATTTATATAAGATATATATATCCAAACTGCCTAAGTTTCCGTCTTCTTGTCTGCCGTGTTCTCTGTCTGTGTGTTTAAATAGTACTATATCTTCCAAAGCTGTGTGTATAAATAATATATCTTCCAAAGCAGCTGCCCTTTTCTTCTCATCTGCATCTTTTTTTTCTTCTCCCCTCTGTTTGTGGTATATAAATGTGTGTGTATATATATAACCAAAATTTTTAATTCAACCAGTAGTCCAAGTGGAGGCCCAATTAATTCCAATGCCCAATTATGTATATATATATATATAACTAAAGGTCCAAGTTGAAGAGGCCCAATTAATTCCAATGCCCAATTAAATTAAAGCTTGCTTCAAAAGTCCTCAATTCTTTCATATAAAGCAAGTTAGTCTTTGTACTTTGGATTTTGTCATTTTTCGTCACCTCTGACTTCTTAACTTCAATTCCTTTTTCATTCATAGAATTTTACCAATTAAACATAAAATACAACAATTTAGAATATATTTTGTCAAAAGAACTATCAAATATTATTTTAGGTCTCAGATGTGATCATCTGGATTTGTACTTTTTTTCTCTCATCTTCTAATTTATCCAGACGCATTCAGTCTTCGTTATATCAAATCAAATTACTTGCGAGTTTATGAGTTTTTCCTAGTTCCCTATTAGGTATTGCATCCTATTACTAATCCATCACTATGATCAATTCAAGTCTTAATACATCGTAGTCATATTATTTTTTTGCTGAATGTACAGTGTGCCCTCCATTAGAGCTGGGGTGTTATTAATACATCATTCTGAAAGGATTTCATGACTTGTTGACATCCGACTTTTTGATTTGTAGATAACAAGTGTTGATGTTATATTTATTAATGTACACCACTATTTCTTGTAAAAGATATTATTCAACTTGCATAAGCATGAATATATTTTAGGCTAGGGTACTTAAGTTTGCATTTTTTTATGCTTAGCACTTGATGTGTCGTCTAACCTTAGCATACACTATTCCAAGTGAGGCTACTGACATAGATGCCTATGGACTTGCAGGTAGTAGTATCCTTGTTAATGTTTAATTGGAAAGAGCATGTGAACAGATCTATCCAGATAAAATTTTGAATACAGTGATATTGTTTAGGAGGTGCAAACTTAGTTCGTGTCAAGGAGATTAAATCATATTATTTTCACTTGATTCTTTTTAAAACTGTTCGGATTTCCGGGCATCCTCAAAGATAAGCTTGCAGTGCATTACTGTTTCTGGTGCATGTGCGTTGCACTACTCTTGATGCGTGCCACCTGGCAAAATAGGTCCTTAGGTGGATCGTGATTGGTTTTTATGGAATTCCCTTAGCAGAATTAGCGTGTGATCATTTTCCTGGAAATTTGGTCTTAAATTGAAAGAGAAATCTTGTTAGTACACTTTGCCCTCTTTCCTTTTTTTAATTTCCATACGATGAGAAAAATTGCTTTCTATGTCCCATTGATTTGGCGATGTTGTCTTACAAGCCATTTGGTTACCACCTAGAGTTGGCCAGTGTCTCAACCATCGCTATCGAAGGTTAATGTCTGGAATGAACTATCTGCTATTATAAAATTCTGTTCTCAACAATCAAAATATATTGTTGACATCATAAATGTCGTGCATTTCCTCGACAACTTCAAGTGTGGCGGGACGGTGGAGAGACCGTTCTTCTCCTTCCTCATTATGATACGTGCATAACAGATGTGATTAGTCTGCTCAGCTTCAGATGATGAAAGGCGGTCAATTCGATTCAGACAATCAAGTGAGACTGGTATCCTCTGTTAGAGTATGAGAACATGTAGTGGAGTTTTTTGTGTGAGTGTACAATTTAAGAGTGTGTTAACTCCCCAAGTGAATAGCCTTTTGGGTTTACTAATAGGAGGAGTTAGGGGAGAGGACATACGTCCCCGTTGATCATGCTGGTTAAACCATCTTGGAACTCTAAATGAGATTTCCTATCATCCTCAGGACTTATCCAACTGAGCATGAACGCTTCACATGCTATTGTCTTAAACACAACTGCAAAGTATACTAGCACCAAGCCAACATCTTTTGAGCTGATCTAGCTCTGTTGAGCTTACTGCCTTGGTGTTATGCTGAACACCTTCAGTGCCCTTAACTGTGTACCCTATTTTAAGGTATAATAGATATCATCGGCATCTTTGGAGTCAAAACACATCCCCATTAGAGTTTTATACTGATTTGATAATATTATCTTTAATTACAACAACATTATTGGAATATCTATCATTTTATTTTATTTATTTATTTATTTTTATTTATTAATCTGGAGAAGTGACTTTGTCAAAGAGTTACAAGTCTATTTACCATTTGATGGTTTGTTGACATGAAAAGTAAGCTTCGTCTCTTACATTTTTTTAATTTGAAGGAATTTGGCGAGATTATATGTTCCCTTCTATAGCTATTATTTGCTACGTTCTTTCATTAATCCCAACCCACGTAGAATTTTAATCTTGAGCTAAATAGATGGTCTAATTTTGATACTTCCGATGTCAGGCATTCACTTACAAAGGCATTCTGCTTTGCCTTTGTGCTGACCTTCTTCAGTGCCTTTGATGTACCTGTGTTTTGGCCAATTCTATTGTTCTACTGGTTGGTGCTGTTCGTCTCAACAATGAAGAGGCAAATACTTCACATGATGAAATATAAATATGTTCCATTCACTTTTGGGAAGCAGGTATTTGAATTGAACATTTTTCTCAATGCACCTGTTATTATGTTTGGCATTTCTTACATAATCAATTTAAAGAGACTGAAACGTTCGTCCTTTTGTCCAGCGTTACTCTGGGAAGAAGGCAGCTTCCACTGATGACTTGAGCACTTCCAGGCCTTAAGGTTTCAGCTTAATTAGCACATTTCATTCAGAAGACAACTTTATCTTTAGGGTAACAAGTTGATTTAAGGGTGTTGTATTAGTATTCTTGAAGCATTCAACGGGTGGGCATGAGTAATTTAGTTCATTACTGATAAAGCTACCAGTATTATTTTCCAAGGTGATAGATAAGAAAGTTCAATAGTTCCGCAATTTCTTGTGCAGCATTTATCCATGCTGCTTTACCTGTAGAAGTTTCACGAAAATTTGACAATTTTTGCCGTTTGATATTATTACAACTTTCGTGTCTTGTATGTTATTATGGGCCTCTATTGCAGCTTACGGCTGCTGCATAGGTTGTACATGGATAGTTCTGCAAGTGAACTCAGGTTGTTTCCTTATTATTACAATCCGAGCCTCCAACCAATTCCAGTGTGTTCATTCAAACTGACTGATACTAACGGAAATCAAGTCATGCAATTTATCAAATACGAAGTACAAAGGCGAATAAGATATGCGCTAAACAACCAACATCGAGTGTAAACGAAATTTACACTAAGACACAACTGGGCAGAGTGGATAAACAATAACCCTGTTTTTGTTGCATAATCGAAGTACTAGAAATATAGACAAAGATAGATTTCATCGTGCTGCGATCTTGTCAACCCAACGGTTGAAATATGGAAAGAGTTCGTAGTGAAGCACTTTCCCATCTCATTCACCAGGTTAAGATCTACGATGTTTCCTTAAGAGCTGCTCGTTCTTCCCTCAGTACTGCGAGAAGCTCCAATTCGCTTTGCTCGAACACGCTTCAGTGCCTTCACTCCAAAGGGATTGCCCTTGCTCTGCATCACGAGTTAGAAAGTGAATATGCGATCAACCAATTAAGAAACAAGCTCAATAGTCGAGATTCAATTTAATTCTTACCAGTGAACAGGTGCCTGAGTTTATGTGACACACAGGGTATGCATGGGGGCAGCAACTGGAATTGTCTTCACAACATGTGGCACCCTCGAGAGGGCAGCATCCCCATATAAAGCACGAGCCAAGTAATTCCTCGAGACAGCAGCAAGTATTGCTCTCAGGGCATACAGAAAACTCATCACAAGCATTGTCAGGCTTGGATGGAGTTGGAGGAGATGGACCAGGATTTGGCGGATTTTGGCCAGTCTTGATTGGGTACGACGGCTCTACAGCTAATCCACATAGACCGGATTTGGCAGCCACATTACGCTGCATCCTGATGTAGCCCTTTTCTCCCCAATAGTCACCCCATGAGTTTCTAACAATCCAGTAATCAAGACCATCTTCGGTACCATATCCTACAACATTCACACCGTGGTCTAAAGCAGTGCCACACTTTCCAGTGAATATGCCCTGGACAGATTTATTCGAAAGAAAATATTTAAAAAATAAACTACGATTGATTCAGAAGGCGAGTTGCAAGAGAGGAGAAATTTATATACCGATTCGTATAACTGGAAGTCGATCCCAGAACCTTCCATGGCAATGCTCACTGGTTGATTTGCCACGGCCTTCTGTAGTGCCTTTTCGTTATATGGAGTTACGTCTTCATAACTATCAATGGAAACAACCTTGGCATTTTTCTGCATAGAAAGACAACATAAGTAGTAAATCAAACATATGATAAAGTAACTTTTTTTATGACAAAATAAATTATAAGGATAATCTTATTCAGTGTCAACACCTACCCTGTATTGGTCACATCTGCCATCGTAGCCTGTATAAGGATAATCTCTTTCAGTGTCAATGCCACCATTTCTTATTATGAACTCGAATCCGTAGTCCATAAGGCCTCCGTTGCAACCTTCGTCATATGATCTATCACAGTCGACCAGTTCTTGCTCCGATAAAGACACCAATTCACCTGTCTTTATCTGATTTATTCCTTCAACAGAAGCAATAGTTGAAAATGCCCAGCAACTCCCTGCATTTCCATTACCATTAATTAATATATATAATCAAATCCCATGTTCATGGTTATCAATCGTGATTATACTATGATCCACAATTTCTTAATACAGAAAACTTGGTCCAAAATCATTAATTATTGTAATAAAATATTACTAGGTAACTTCTAATTGTCTATGCAGTCATAAACATATTTTCTTTATTTACTTATTTTGTAATGTCCAATCATGTTCAATATTTCAAATATGGACGATGGTAAATAGACTTAAAAGGATTTCAATATAGTCTAATTTTATTTTTCTTCCAATAAATTTCCCCCTTTACTATAACGAACAAAAAATCATTCCAAAATCCATTATATACTCAAAAAAAATACTAAAAATCACATTGACAGCCTCTACTCTTGTCCTAGCTCGTCGGAGAGCTAGATTCGCCTCAATTATTTGTCTCTTTCCTTCAGCTTTTCTCAGATTAGCTNAAAATCATCTCTTTAGGTCATCTCCAACCCATATCAAATTAGTGCAACTTCCACACTTCTTTACAAAGTCAACTCCCACTGTTACACCAATTATTACTCCAAATGAACAATTTTCTTTATTTACTTATTTTTTAATTCTCAAAAATTAATTTATTTCAAAAAATATTAATTATAAATTTATATAACTACTAAAATTACTGAATAAAAAATTACATTTAATTAACTAAAA
>CAIGRP010043753.1:0-17666 GCA_903798385.1 Fraxinus cuspidata
GTGAATATGATCATTGCTTGTACTATAACAATACCAAAGATGGCAATGAGGTGTATCTACTTCTATATGTAGATGATATGTTGCTAGCTAGCTCTAGCAAAGCTGAGATATTAAGCTTAAGAATCTCCTAAAATCTAAATTTGATATGAAAGACTTAGGGAATGTCAAGAAAATTTTGGGGATGGTTATTAACAGGAACATGAAAGAAAATATATTGACTATATCTCATGAAATCTACTTAAATAAAGTTATAACCAAATTTGGCATGAAAGAAGCTAAGTCTGTGAATGTTATCCTTGCTGCCCACATGAACCTATCTTCAGCCCAATGTCCTAAAACTGAATCTGAATTTAAAGATATGAAGAACTATCCATATGCTAATGCCATAAGATCTGTCATGTTTTCTATGGTTACAACTAGGCCGGATTTTGCGTATTCTATTAGTTTTCTAAGTAAGTTTATGTCTAATCCGGGGGAACCTCATTGGGTTGGGTTAAAGTGGTTATTGAGAAAAATATAGCTAGAACATTTAGAGTATGTTTGGTGTTTAAAAAGGGGTCTGATCCATTAACATTAAAAATGTATGTAGACTCTGATTTCGCTAGGGATAAAGACCAGAGAAAGTCTACTACTGCACATTTCTTTACACTTGGTGATAATTGTATCACCTGGAAGTCACAACTTCAACCTATTGTCACACAATCCAGCACTGAGGTTGAGTATGTGTCAATAGCTGAATTTGTAACATAGTATATCTAGTTAAAGGGAATTTTGGGAGAGTTAAATTTTTTATATGAGACACCTACAATTTTCGCTGATAGTCAAAGTGTTTTACTTTTATGCAAAAATTCTATGTATTATGAAAGATCCAAGCATATTGAGAATTGAGGTGAAGTACCATTTTATACTTGAGAAAATTGCATGTGGTGAGATCATACTTGAGAAAATTCATACTAATGTAAATCCGTCTGATATGAGAACCAAAATTCTACATTTAAATAAATTTAGAATTTGTCTATCTTTATTACGTATTGATACTGGTTAATCTTTTACAGATACCTGAGCGATGATGTAGGGTAAAAATACTCGTTTTATGCATTGTAGCAACTAAAGAGAATGAGGGGTTTCAAAACCAAGGTGAAGATTTTTGGGTTGTGGTTCTTAAAACCTGCTTTCATAAGTGAAAACACGTTTTTGCTTGAGCTGTCCACTTGGTGAGATTTAATTGGTCCACTTGATGTCACTCGGATTTGTTTTTGTCTTGGACTTACTTGGACCGTTGGATTAAATTCAAGGCTGAGATTGAATGAATATATACCTCCTTAGGGTTACTGTATTGTCACTTTTCATATGGTTTTCATTCAGGCTCTTCTGCTGTTATCTCTGCTGAGACGATTTTGAGTGTTATTTTGAGGGTTTTCATTCAATACATGAGTTGTAAATTAGTCTCTTGGTTTGTGTTGTTGTTATTCTCTTACTGAGCCTGTAATCTTGTGCATTATTGGTATAGTGTTCAGAGTTTTAGGTTTCATTTAGGCACTAGACTAGGCTGTGAGGTTCTGATTCTTGTGTTGGATAGGTGATTTGGGATCTCCGTTTGTGAATCAATGATCATTTAGAAGTGGTCCTTTAATCTGAGTTTTGGTTGTACGAACTTGTATCACTCTCTCTTGACGGTTCTTGCATAGTGACGGACTTGGGTTTACCTCTGAGCCCCCCATATTAGGCTTTGCCGAATTTAGTGAACAATTTTTGTGTTATTTTCAATTATGCGGCGTATGATCTTGGGTGCTATTTTTCTGTTTATGCGTTATTTGGGTGTCATTAGCCCAACACTGTCATTTTTTGTTTGATAAAATCGCTTAATATTTTGAACCTAATAGTGAAACACACTAAAAATCTCAATATAATTTAGGTAACATTACTCTCACATATAATGGAAGTGAAAGAAAAGCTAAATGTATACATCAATACATAGTTAATGCTTGTAAACTCGAATAATCTTGACAGCATTTCTATGACACAAATTGAAAATCAACCAAACAAAATAGATCCACTCGAGAAGACAAATTAAAAGAAAATGCTGAGAATAAGAATTCACTTCTTCAAAATGAAAGAGTTTCATACGAATAATCTCAAAACAGTTTAGGTAATACATTACGTAAATATGTATACATCAAAACTCGAATAATATCTCCACTATTCTAGTGGCAATCAATCAGACACAATAGATCCATTCGA
This sequence comes from Fraxinus cuspidata, assembly GCA_903798385.1. Taxonomy (NCBI): domain Eukaryota; kingdom Viridiplantae; phylum Streptophyta; class Magnoliopsida; order Lamiales; family Oleaceae; genus Fraxinus; species Fraxinus cuspidata. The sequence goes on from CAIGRP010043753.1 coordinate 2,242, forward strand.
GAAGACAAATCAATAGAAAATGCAATTTTCTCCACGACAATAAGAATTCACTTCTAAGAAACAATGAAAGAGCTTCCGGAATTGTCTCGATATAGAACTAATTAGACAAGATAATAATTACCCTTGTAGGAAAATGGAAGTAGTAGTACATTGTCATGGTGTATACATCTTTGAAAGGCTTTGCAACATATTAATTTGCAACCTTAAAAACAAGATATAATCTGCTGTCCTGAGTAAAAGGTTGTCTGGTTTCAAGCCTTGCCCTCCAGGAACAATTTTCTGCAACTTCTTCACCTTCTTATGAACCAACCCGCCTCCCATTTTCCCTCTTCCTCTTCTCAACTTCATATTTCCATGCATAATTTTGCTTCTTCTGCAAACCATTTTAATCCTCGAAAAACTCGTCGACTTGACTATGACAAGAGCGACGAAAATAAAGGGACTGTGCATAGAAGAAAAGCTGAATCTTCTGTAAGTGTGTATATGATATATAGAGTTGAAGTTTTGAGTTGTGTAGAATGAGAGGTAGGGGGTAGTGGACATGGATCATGTGAGATAGACAGCGGTGGTTTTGAACCATTGAGCTGTTGACATTAATGAAAGGGGTTTTGTCCGTTTTTGAAGCCTCCTGTGTTGTGTTGTGACAGCTCTTACGATAGCCATAACTATAAGTAGTTTCTACTGTTATTCAAAGTGTAATGTGTAATATGACAGCATTATCTGTTCATAGTATTTAGCAAATCCCGCCAGTAGCTGCCTCGCACGTGCTCAGGTTAGATTTTGTCATAAAATTTTCTCATCTTAATCTTGGTTACTATACACTATGCTTGTATGGAGAGATTTTAATCTCCTTGTAATTTGAAATCCAAGTCAAACATTAATTTTAATTAAAAATTCATAATCACATTCCATTTATTATTCACGTATTTCATAGAATTCATTATTTGTTTTTTACTATAATGTTTCCAATACAATAACATAATCATTTGAAATCGAAAACAAATAAAGCAATTCACGTAGCTAGTGTGAGTCACATTGAGGGTAAAAATTAAGTTGAAAACCTTTTTTGTAACAACGTAATAGTAATGAAAATTTAAATTCATTATATTGAAAATATTATTCCTGTTTGATGAAAATAAAAATTTGATTTTGATAGAAATTGATGAAATGTATAGTTAAAAAATTGTGAGACTCATAAAATATGTAATTTAAATTTAAATTTAAATTTTTACCAAACTCGTAGTGTAATTTTTTAACTGCAAAAAGCTCTCGGCTCAACAATGACTCAATGTCTGCAAAAGAGTCGATACTTGAGAAATAAGGAGAGATACTGTGGTGGTTGGGAATTTGTGCCCGATGCCGGCGCTGACAACTTCAGTGGCGGGGATTTTTGGTGGAATTAGCAAACCTCTAGGGATTGAGAAGGAATTGAAAATTAGTTGATAATTCGAGCATCCCACGTGACCCATGTGAGTTTGTCACTGCATTGATATTATAATTAATCTACTTGTAGAATAACGGTTGATAAGATTTGTTGATAATGTTTGATGCGGTAAAATTTGGACAGTTAATTTAAAAAATGATTTTTGATTTTTTTTGGAATAGATGAATGTGATGATGTTAAATTATGATTGTCAACAAACATTGTGAAACATCATTATACATGTAGCATGATTGTTGATATTAGCCGTAGTAAACTTAAAAAGTTATTTATCTAATCATTGTACGTGGCTCGTTTTTGACGAGCCGCTTGGGCTCGTCACACTTAAAAAGTTATTTATCTAATCATTGTACGTGGCTCGTTTTTTACGAGCCGATTGGGCTCGTCAAAAAGACGAGCCCGAGCCGAGCCGCAAGTGAGCTCAATGAGCCGGTCGGCTCGTGAGCTCGTGAAAAATTAAAGAAAATTTTAAAAAAAGTAAAAAAAAAAAATCAAAAAGCTCGTGGACTCTCTACTCGGCTCGTGAACTCATGAGTTCGTGGGCCGAGCCGAGCTCGCCCACGAGCAAACGAGCCACGAGCTCGAGGCGAGCTCGTGGCCATGACTATATCTATTGTACCCATAATGTCTAAATCAACCCTAATCTCTCTTTGTTTGTCAACTAGGTATGAACGTATACTCGTGGCTTGAATTCTATAAGAGGTCAATCATTCTGCATGGGGTGGCAAAATCACATGTCATTGCTTATTTTTATGAAACATATTTGAATGGTCTTAATTTTTTTAAAAATCTCAGGGCTATGTTTGTCACATCATATTAGATTATTAGTTCATGAAGATTTTAATATAAATTGTGTAACATGCTAGAGGATGAATATAAGTTTAAGTCACATAAATAATATTTCGAATGAAATATCAAAGAATATTATTCATCCTATATTATAGTGTCATAATATCTTCTACTTAATAATAAGAAGTATAATATCATACTAAGTTTTATTTACGATCTAATTAGGTGCGTCAAACGCAACCTAAAATTATAAGCATATGGAGATTCCTAGTAAATCTTGTGACTCTGGCATGTATTTTATGAGAATGGTTCAAAATGTCAATGCATGTTCATATAAAGTAACTCCACCTAAATAACCGTTTAAAATCGTCATTAAACTTTTTAAAGACGAATAAAATCCGTGATGAATGTGAATGTATGATATTAAACATGATACATTTCTTGAAGGTTGGAGACTAAATTGTAACACGTCTCAAAGGTTAGGGACATCTGCTGCTATTTTCTCGAAATTAATGTTAGAAGATCAAGTCAATTGAAAACATCGTATTCTTTTATCTTGTTGTACGAAATGTTTCTAACTGTTTAAACTTTTAGAAGAGATAGTTACAATGTAGCAAGATGAAACACTTGACTTCAAATCTCATCAATTTTTCATCCAAAAATGAATTCAATCTACACGTGAGAAGATGTATTAAAGATAGAATTTAGATGAATACACGTGACCTCTCACTAATAAACTCAATCTTTAAGAACTTTGGTGGTTAACAATGCTTAATAAAATTTGTTAAACTATATAAGATCAAGTATCAAATATGTTCATCAAATAGGGTTTACATTTATCGAAAAGAGGGTAACTCGATCATCGATTGAACGAGCAAAGTTTACTTTTCCATCCATAAATCATCTACTATATATATTTTCGGTGGTTATAAAAGATGCACATGGCTATGCCTAGTGAGTGGTCATCACTATAATTCAGTGCTCGAAGATCACATAAAAAAGCAAAATCAAATCCCTTTGCATGTGTGCATATATGTAACAACTGGGAAGTGGAAAACAACTACAACTTGACCATGTCGTGGAAATTCAATCAAAAGTTTGTTTGTGACCCACAACTTTGTTGGAGGAGTAGATACAACATTAATAAATACAATAACCCAATTTTTAAATTAGCATATTAAATTAAGCATGCACATATTCTTAAATTTGTTAGTACCATAAATAGTAAGTACACAATGATGTTCTGTTAAAAAAAGGTATTCAAGATTTTCAACCGAAGATAGTAATGACAAATTTGTCGATGTCAAATTTTACCAACCGTCGATATAAATTGCCCTGTATGGTGACAAAATTTCGAATTTCTGCCAATTTTTTATATTGAATGCCACATGACATTGAATTTTACTTGAAGAAAAGATAGATAATCGTCAGAGTAAATCTGATTTTCTAATTAGAATATAACTATCAAGGAAGTCTGTTAAAGACTTTAGTAATAAATTGTTAGATGCCATTTTTAATTCGTGCAAACATAATCCTCTATAATTACATGTAAAACATAATTTTTCATCAATGAAAAGAAAATAATTATTGGTGGGAAAATAGTATCACGGCCGTATTAAATTGTTTCTTGTGAAATATTTTCATTAATCCATTTGTGTTGACAATTATTCAATAGAATAACACATATTTTTTTAATTAACAACAAAAAATGAAATCTTATATTCAATGAATTTAAAACTCAATATACATAAAATAAAATAAAAAATCTAGCTTCATTTAGTTCATTATCACATCTTCTCTTGTTTTAGTAAAAGTAGGATATTTTGTTAATTTTAATAATTTAAGAGTTAATGTAATTTCAATAAAAAGTCGAGAGTTCAGACCATAGTTATTAAACACGAATCTGACTAGTTGGTCCGACTGAAAATTCTGGAACTGAACCCTAATCTAGTCGAGTCAAAATATTGGACCAATGCACAGTTGAACAGCCATTCCATAATTACGGTTATATTATATTTTTCTCAAAAACTTTAAATATTTTTTATGAGAATTATGACAAACAAAATTTTAACAAGTAATATGAAAAATATATAGATCTTATATTTAATTTTTAAAAAGAAAAAAAAATTGTGAATTTATATATTTCAATTAATAAATGAATTTTAGATTTTAGAATCTACTTTAACTTTTAAATTTATAGTTATATCTATGTGTTTTTATTAAAAAGAAAAAAAATGTTTTGTTCACTTTTCAATTGTACAAAGATTTTTCAGTTGAACCACTGATCCGCTATCTCGATACTTTGGTCAGGTCAATGATCGGTCCGGATCCAATAATGGCCGAGTATGGTAGTTGTGATTTAATTTAATTTTTTTTTTTCACAAGAGCAAGGATTGGTTTCATTGTTGGCTATTCATTTTAAAACAAACAAACAAAAAAAATATTGTTGAAAGTTTTTCAATATTCATCAAACGCTTAATTTTAAAAGTTGCGAACCAATGAATTATTGACTCTACAATTTCAGGTATTTTGTAAAGTTAAAAGACTTTCTAAAAGTATTTTTCATTGCTCGCATTATTCTCCTCAAAAAAGGGTAAAATAAAATTATAGGTGATGTCCATCGGCACAACCAGACAACTGGAAAACCCATAATGAAATGTGGGAGGATTTTCAATTGTCAACTCAATCGGATAACAATTATGAATGGTCCCCTATTTTGAGTTCGAGGGTTCACGAGGGCTTTTAAAACTCATGCGCATGTGACTCTGGATCATGACCTTAATTGGTGGTTGGACCAATCAATGTAAAATGAGTTTAACTCGGTTAGATTAAATAATATTTTGTTCTGAATTTATGTGGATCACAAAACTCACGAACACAATAAAAAAAAACTAATAATCACATAACTGTTGTAATATATTAGATAATGATAATAACTAGTTAATCTGGTTTAGGATAAAAACTACTTTGACAGAATGAATTGACAGAAAGTTTGACATAATTACATGTGATAATTGATGATTGAATGAAAAAGTTGACTTTATTTTAAAGCGTCCAATGATAGAATGTCACGTGACATTATATCAAGTTTTATGTCAACATTGATGTTCATACAGTATGATTGTCTTGTTTATGTTTTCATGGCTTTCAACTTACAATAGAAGAGTTTATTCTATTAAAATTGTATTTCTCATTGGTACCTGTTGTGAATCCATTATTATAATGAAATACATTTGAGACTTGATCTCCAATTCTCTTATATTGTTATTTCCTTTTCTCTTAATTTTATAACCTGTTATTAGTATGAAATTATAACAAATTGAGTTAGCAAAGTAATTATTATTTTACTTTTAAAGAAAAGCACGATGGTATAGCAAATTGAGTTATCAAAATAGATTCTTCTTTTTTGTTCAAAACAAAATAAGAACATTATATTTACGCTCCTAAGATGCATTATACTATTATCTATATTTCAGATTATTATTATGTTGTTATTTTTAAAGAAGTATAACTTAATATGAATAATATGAAAAACATTGTGTTGATATTCTCAAAGAATCGCTACTCAACTACATAAATATTTATGAAAAATATTATTTAGTTATTCCTGAAAAAAAAAATTTATTATTATTATCATCATCATCATCATCTATGTAATGCAACCTAGATGAAGGATCAAAAGATGAGGTTCCAACTATATCGACATCTCCCTAGCATCCTCATCATTTGTTCCACTCGACAATTTATTAAAATAAAAATGAATAAAACATACATAAAAGTTGAACCTCCGCCAAATAAAAAATATATATTTATAAAAGAAAATTACAATAAGTTAAACCGGTAATTTCAAGTCAACATGTGTTTATCATATAATAAGCCACTAAACTAGAACAAAAGTCAGTAGCCGAATCCACCACGTGGAGGTCGTGGTTCGAGCAATAAGGGAAGTCAACGCATCAGCCACTTCGTGTTAGTCTCAAATATTAATTTTGTAAAAGTCTAGCTCTGATAATTATGTCAGCGCTCCAAACATAACTTCTATAACCAATATTTCATTTAGCCTGTGTTTGGTATCTCTTTTGAGTAAATTATAAATTTTGGAATGGTGATTGATGAAAGAATGTGTTGGCATCCGACCTACGAGGTCGTTGAGAACAGTATAGTACATGCGCCAAGCTCATTCTATTACGAGATCGGATTCGTGAGATCAGTTTAGATTACTTCATTACTAAGATTTGAAGGAACATAATGATTAAAAGGTTCCTTACGCGTTGTACAAACAAATAGGTGACACATAGAAAACCTTACATCATCGCCCATCAATTGCACCAATAATACGCTTTAGCTTCCTTCCCTTAGTAACTCATTAATTGTTGGCGACCACATGTAAAGTTAACTCATGATGACTTGACAAGCTGAGCTCTTTAACCAATCCAAACATGTTAGCAATGTACTTTCTCAACTCGGTACTGTAACTGACAAGATGGAAAAATGAAGGATGCATGTGGATAATTTCCTATAAAAGGAATGAGGGAAAGAAAAAGAAAGAGACACAACACTTTATGTGAAAAATACTTCTACATTTCATATTTCAAATATCTTCATAAGAAAATGGATGAACACTTGTAGTTATAATCACAATTTGCAAGTCTTTATCAATAAAAATCCTCATGTACACTTAAAGTTTGCTTGAATCTTGTTGGTAAAATTTTTGACGTCAACAGTTTGGGGCTAGAGGAATGGCCCCCAGCTTGTAAAAATCAGCCATATTTCTCCACAAAATCTGCGAAGAAACATTGCCATGAACGATTTTCAGCATCTGGAAATCAATCTCACACTCGTCTCGAACAAACCAACAATCCACAAAATATTGGAAGAACACGAGGTCAAAACGAAACTATCTACTCTCAAATGACTGCGATGAAAGAAGTCATTGAAAAGTTTACAAACGTTGTCAACAGGTTGGAACGAAATCAAATTCACATTCCACCACAAGACACCGAGGTGGAATCACCCTACAGGGCAAGGATCGGACGACCTCCTACTAGAAGGACTCTCCAGTGCTCAGGAGAAGAATCCCCCAAAAGCTGAACTGAAGAAATCAGGAGCTATCCCATAACGGCGAAGCCAGCCGTTAGGAGAACTAATAGCGTATTTGATAGATTGGGCTCCCAACACTCCATAACACCTGTGAGTAGACATGATAAACCCCATATCAAACGCTCAATGGAACGAACAGAGCCCGAAATGAGCGCCTTGAAAAAATGTATTGCCGGCCTAGAAGCTAAGGATAAAGGGAACATGGAAGAATATCTCACGAAACGTCATTCCCCCTTCATTAAAGATATTCTTGCTGAACCTCTGCCCGAAAAGCTTAAAATGTCATTGTTGACCGGGTACGAAGAAGGAGATCCTCTCAACCATTTGGACAAATACACTTTTGGATGGAACTGCAAGGAGCAAGAGATGCCATAATGTGTCGTGCTTTTCCATTGACCTTAGGAGACAAAGCCCAAAGGTGGTTTAGAAGGCTACATCAAAGATCCATAAAAAACTGGAATGATCTTGACATATCATTCCTTGCCCAATGTATGGTTCAAAAGCAAGGACCATGCTCAAAGAGTGGTTGGTGAGCATTAAATAAGGAAAAACTGAATCGCTCAAAAGTTACCTCAGCAGATTCAACAAGCAGTCCATGGAAGTTGAGAAGATCTCCGATGATGCCACGCTTATGGCAGTCCTTTCAGGGCTAAGGCAAAGAACGAGGATTTGGTGGTCTGTACATGAGGACAGACCTCGGACATATCATGAGTTCTTAAGCCGAACTGAAGAATATATGAGCACTGAGGAAGCCACGTCCGACTAGGAGGAACCTAAACCAAACCCACCGTCTTCACATCAAGTAAAGGAGAGAAAGGTGGATAAAGATTTTAGCCGCGAAAGGAGAAAAGACAGAAGGGATTAGGGTCGTCCTAAGCCTTATCTGGACAGATTCCATGAATATCATCCGCTAAACGGCACCCTGGAGGAGTTTTTCTTGCAAGCGGAAAAAAAGAGACATTTGGTAGACCCTCACTTTAGAAAAAAAGAGTTGGCAGGGAAAGATCAATGGAGGTACTGTCGATACCATAGGACGACAATACATAAACAGTGATAATTGCAAAAATTTGAAGGAAGTGGTGGAATCCTTAATTTGGTGAGGTCACCTCCAAGAGTTCGTAGCTAAACTCATAGAAACAAACTAAGCAGGCAATCAACAACCTAGACGACAAGGAATGGCTCAGGGAGCTCAGCCGGGCCCATAAGCTAGGAATCCCCTACATCGAGCCGAGATTAGAACTTTAGTAAGTGGTAATTAGTGCCTCGAAGGGTCCAAAAAAGTCAGGTGTAGCAAGCATGCAATGCCCGCTTCTAGAAAATTATAATGTGATGCTGCTAGAACCTGAGACTAACGTAGCATTAAACTTAGGGTGGTTCGGATTTTCACAAGAAGACTCATACGGGATTTTATAGGACCAAAATGATGCAATAGTAATAACTATGACTGTCACAAGGGTACATGTACATCGGACTCTAGTTAATAATGGGAGTTCGGTCAATGTGATGTACTCCCGCACGCTGGAACAAATGGAAATCCAAGAACGTTACCTCTATCCATATTCCAGTAGGTTGTAAGGGTTTTCTGGGGATCCTATTGAAGTGTGAGGACAAATTGTTTTAAGTGTACAGTTGGGCGAACTCCCTTGTCAGATAAGGGTTTTAGCAGATTTTATTGTTGATGATCTCCCTTCCAACTATAATGTCATATTAGTGAGGCCCATACTGCATGAGTTGCAAGCCGCCATCTCGATATATCATTATTGCATGAAATTCTCTACCCCAAATGGAGTCGGTATAGTACGTGGGAACCAGATTGAGGCAAGGGCTAGCAATATTGATCTGCCAACCCTAGGATCCAAATGTTGGGCAGCCAACTAAATCGGTGAGCAGAGAAAACAAGATTAAAAAGATCTATTGTTTCCGACCTCACTAAGATCGGCATTACTAAGAAACATCGCAGAAGCACTATGGATGATCAACTTTCATTTGAAGAAAAGGACGCGAATCCATATCCTTATCCAGGAATCATGGTAATCTCAATACCAATAGCAGGAATTATAGTCCCCAAGGTTTTAGTTGATACGAGAAGTTCCATTAACATACTTTATGTCAACACATTTGAATAGATGAGAATCCCATTGAGTTTTCTACAACCCTACATGGATGTGGTTTTAGGACTCAATGGGGCCTTCACCAAAGCAGAAGGGATGATCAAGCTCTCTGTTGAGATGAGTGAAGCTCCACGTTGAACTAAACTGAATGCAGAGTTTGTAGAGTTGAATTCTAATTCTCCTTTCGACGCCATTATGGGGCAGCCTATGTTATTCAACCTCAAAGCAATCGTAACAATGTACCACTACTCTTTTAAATTCCCCAAGCCTTACGATGTTGGGCAAGTTAAGGGAAACAAAGATATCGCCAAGACATGTCAGATGAAAATTTGCTAAGAAGTTCATATGGTGTATATGATGGACTCCGATCTCAATTCGTTAGACCTACGCATAAAAGTAAAAGAGGGAGAACCTGTGGAAGAACTGGATAGAGTAGAGGTTGGACCGGTGATCCACCAAAAGAACTCAAATAGGCCATGAACTGAAACCGCCCCTTCAAGGTCAGATCATCGAGTTCCTTCAGCATAACCTTGATGTTTTCGCTTGGAACCATTCGGACATGGAAGGAATTGATCCAAGAATCACTTGTCGCAAACTGGGTACCGACCCATGGTGCGGCCCAGATAGCAACGACGTCGACCTTTGAATTCAGAAAGGTACGAAAACTTAAACAAAGAAGTGCAGAACTTGCTTCATAATGGATTTATCCGTGAAGCAAAATATCCAAAATGAATTGCTAACCCAGTTCTCGTGAAGAAAAGCAACGGAGATTGGAGAATATTTCACTGACTTGAATAAAGCATGCCCTAAGGACAGTTTTCTATTGCCAAGAATATATCAGATGCTAGATGCTACAGCCGAACACAAGTTGCTTAGTTTCATGGATGCATATTCGGGGTATAATCAAATCCCTATGTATGAAACTGACCAGGAACACACTACTTTCATCACTGATTGAGGCCTTTATTGTTACAAAATGATGCCTTTTGGTCTCACAAACTCTGGGGCCACCTACCAATGTCTGGTCAATACTATGTTTACCAAGCATATTGTATGTTAGTAAAAAGTACGGACGCCAGGAACCATCAGTAGCCGTCCTCAATCGTTTCATGTCGAAATCGACTAATAATTGCAAACCTTTCTTTGATGTCTTGTGAGGGGGAAATAAGTTTGAATGGACCTCCGAATGCTAGGTTGCTTTTGATGGGTTAAAACAACAATTGGCTCAGCCCCCAGTACTATTAAAGCCAAAGGCACGAGAAATACTGATGTTATATCTAGTAGTATTTGAACACGCCACTAGTGCTGTTTTGGCCAGGGATGAAGAAGGAATACAACATCATGTCTATTATGTAAGCAAAGCCCTTCATGAAGCCATGCTCCGTCATTCTCCCTTAGAGAAGCTGGCTTATGCTGTGATTATAGCTTCAAGGAAGTTGAGACCCTACTTTTTGGAACACCCAATTGAGATTCTAACTAACTACCCATTAAGACAGTTCCTACAAAAACCCGATATTTCAAGTCAGATGGTTAAGTGGACGGTGGAACTTGGGGAGTTCGACATATGATATAAACACCGCACCTCCATCAAGGGTCAAACTCTTACTGATTTTGTTATTGGGTTCAATTCGGACCCAACAGAAGAACCCCCACAAGACACTTCGTGAGAACTTTTCGTCAATGGATCCTCAATAGAAGCTCGATCCGGGGCTGAGTTATCTTGATTAGTCTGAACTGCCAGAGATTCTGCTAAGAAATATTGTTTGACCTCAAAGCTTCAAATAATAAGGCTGAATATGAAGCCCTTATAGCGGGGGTGAGAATGGTGAAAGACATGAGAGTCGCTCATCTAATAATTTACAGCGACTCACAATTGATGGTCAATCAAGTCAATGAATCTTACTAAGCTAAGGAAGAAAGAATGAACAACTATCTCAAGATTGTTAAAAAAGAGTTGAAAAATTTCCAGAGCGTGATAATCAAACAAATTCCCCGAACTCAAAATAACCATGTCGATGCCTTAGCTCGTCTAGCATTGAACGAAGGGATAGATGAGTTTGACAACATTCCGGTAGGAAGAATTTATCATCCGACCATCGAAGAGATGGAGATCGTCTCGATGATGGCTAATCCCAAACCAACATGGATGGATAAAATTAGTTCATACCTGAAACAAGGTTCATGTCCAGAAGACCCCGATAAGGCGAGAAAATTTCGGATGAGGTCGGCAAAGTACACGTTGATTGAAACGAGGATATGTTGTGCCTTTGTTGAGATGCTTGAATGAAAAAGGGACGCTTTATACTCTGCAAGAGATACATGATGAAGTGTGTGGAAATCATGCTGGTGGGCAATCACTGGATCATAAAATAGTGCGACGAGGATACTTTTGGCCCACCATGAGGAAGGATGCGTTGGAATTTGCTAAGAGATGCGATAAATGCCAATGATTCGCTCCTAACGTAAAAATCTCACACAGATAACTAAACTATGTGATGGCCCCTTGGCCCTTCTCTAAGTGGGGGGTTGACCTAATTGGTCTCATGCCTACTAGAAAGGGGGACAAAGTTTGCAATCGTTGCAGTGGATTACTTCACTAAATGGGTGGAACCCGAACCTCTGGCTAAGATAACTGAGCAAAAGACCACTGATTTTATGTGCAAGTCCATTATATGTAGATTTGGAATACCACATTCTATTGTAACTGATAATGGAAAACAATTTGACAGCATCTGCTTTGCTGACTTTTGTGAAGAATTTGGCATACGAAAGCATTTCTCCACGCCAAATCACCCTCAAGCTAACGGCCAAGTTGAAGCAATTAATAAGATCATCAAGCACATGCTGAAAGCCAAACTTGATGCTATTAAGGGAGGATGGGCCGAGGAATTCCCTAGTGTGCCATGGTCCTATCGCACCACGTCTAGGAATAGCACTGGGAAACCCCTTTCTCTTTAGCTTTTGGGGTGGAAGTTGTTATCCCACTTGAGATTTGGATTCCTTCTATTTGGACGATGATGTATCATGAGGAAGGAAATGAGAAGGCGTTGCGAGGAGAACTGGATCTAGTAGAAGAGAGAAAGAATGAGGCTGAAACCAGGAATGTTGTATATAAACAACGCAAGGCGGATACTATTATCAGAAGGTTACGAAATGGGAGTTCGAGGTCGATAACCTAGTGTTAAGAAAACGTTTTCTGGCTACAAGGGAACCTAACTATGGATCTCTAGGACCTAATTGGGAAGGGCCTTACCAAGTAACTAAAGCACTACTTAAGAGAGCTTATGAGCTGGAAGATATGGAGGGCAGATCTCTACTGCATCCTTGGAATGCAGAACATCTTAAGAAATATTACTAGTAAAAAACATATGTATTTTGCACTTTGCATCTATTATCTATAATAAAAATATGTGTTTTGTAAAAAGGGAAAGAAATATTGTTCGCCGAACAAAGGTTGCATGTACTCAACACTTAGAGAAATTTCCTAAATAAGGAAATCATTAAGCCCTGCTCATCAGCAGGACGAACTAAGGTGTCATGTGCTACAACACTTAAAAAGATTTCCTAAATAAAGAAATCATTAAACTCTGTTCATCAGTAGGCTGAACTAAGGTTGCATGTGCTGCAATACCTAGAAAAATTTCCTAAATAAGGAATCATTAAGCCCTACTCATCAGCAGGCCGAACTAAGGTTGCATGTACTGCAACACTTAGAAAGATTTCCTAAATAAGGAAATCATTATGCCCTGCTCATCAGCAGGCCAAACAAAGGTTGCATGTGCCACAACATTTAGAGAAATTTCCTAAATAAGGAAATCATTAAGCACTGTTCATCAGCAGGATGAACTAAGATTGCATGTGCTACAACACTTAAAGAGATTTCCTCATCAGCAGGCCAAACTAAGGTTGCATGTGCTGCAACACTTAGAGAAATTTCCTAAATAAGAAAATCATTAAGCTCAGCTCATCAGCAGGATGAACTAAGATTGCAAGTGCTGCAACACTTAGAGAGATTTCCTAAATAAGAAAATCATTAAGCCCTGTTCATCAGCACGTCGAACTGATGTTGCATACATGTGCTGCAACACTTAGAGAGATTTCCTAAATAAGGAAATCATTAAGACCTGCTCATCAGCAGGCCGAACTAAGGTTGCATGTGTTGCAACACTTAGAGAGATTTCCTAAATAAGGAAATCATTAAGCCCTGCTCATCAGTAGGCCAAACTAAGATTGCATGTGCTGCAACACTTAAAGAAATTTCCTAAATAACGAAATCATTAAGCACTGCTCATCCACAGGCCGAACTAAGTTTGCATATGCTGCAACACTTAGAGAGATTTCCTAAATAAGGAAATTATTAAGCTCTGCTCATCAGCAGGCCGAACTAAGATTGTATGTACTGCAACACTTTGTCCAGATAAACAAAGCAATGCTCATTTCTTGTAGAATTTACAAAAATTGCAGAAGTAAAAATATTTCGCGCAAAGAAAAAAAGAACTAATATTCATTCATTGATAAAGAAAGGATTACACTTGAATTCCAAAAGAAGTTTCAAAAATTTTGACAAAATTCAAGAAAGTAAAATACAACAATAGAACTAAGAGGCTAATGGTGGGCCTTGTGGAGGTAGGAATTAATCTTCAACATCTTCGTCGGCAGGGGAGATCCGAACTCCTGCTGCCTTCGACTCCTTTTGTTTCTCCTTGTAAGCCTCCACCAAGAAAGAAGTGTCAAAATCTGGCCTCTCCTTATTGATGTGCTTTATTATTTCTCCTAAAGCCATAACGTAAGCATCTTAAGCTAAAGCATAGAACTCAAGAGAGGCTCTCCATCCTTTTACTGCTCTAGAAGCCTTAACCTCAGCCTGAGCAGCCCCTCTTATGAGCCTCATCAACTCTTCTTTCTGCCTCATCAGCCCGAGCTCTTTCCTCGTCAGCCCTCTTCTTTGCATTTTCAGCTCGGCGTTTGATTTCCCCCCCAAAATCTATAGAGCCTTGTTATCATCCATGAACTTGAGCTCTGTGGTCAACCGGCGTTTAGCTCTACCCCCATCTTGTTGAGGCGATCTTCATGATCTTTTTCAGCAAAGCTTGCCTTCTCCACCTCTTTTTTTTTTTCAAATAAGTCTAAAGCTTGAGTTTTGACCTCCAACACTTTATCAAGCCCGGCCTTCACCTAAAAATAAGAAGACAACTTAAGTTATGAAATTGAAAAAGAGTATAAACTTTCTAAGTACAAGAAGTTGGCTAAAATACTTTTTTCTACTACAGACATCATGTACAAAATAGATCAGTGGCTATGAAATTGAGCTGAGATTATAGCCTCACCCATGGGCATCTCAGCCAAGTACTGCTTCTCTCTCTCGTTCCAACTTCTGTTGAGGAGGGTGGCTGACTCTCTTAGAGGAGAAGGTAGTGCTGCAGTAGACTCCCATTGAGGGGATGGAGCTCGCAAAAATTCAAGAAGTATCTTAGGTCGGTGGCCCACAAAATTATCAACATTGGGCCTCTGCAAATCTAGGCACCTATCATGTGACCTTGAAGAGCTAGACACAGTAGTAATTGGAATGGTGGTAGGCACTGATGGAAACCCATGATGAGGTAACGGAGATGTAGACTTTTCGGGGAGATAAGCTAATGGAGTAGAATGTCGGGATAGCTCTTCAGATCGATGCCGCTTCAGAGGTTGTTCAAGCTCTACTTCAGGCTCCTTAGGTTAGACCACAACCTCGGTCAGGATATCCTTCTTTTTCTCCTTAGCAGCTTCTACCGCTGCTTTTGCCGCCTTGTACCCCAACATATTTGGATCTTGGCCTCAAACAAAAATTAATATAAATCAGCATTACGTCAAAATTAAAGATTAATAGGGGTACATGGAATATACTTACGAGAAGAGGTTGGGGCCAAAGTAGTAGGTCGAATTGACGCTAAGGTCGGTGGCAAAGACTGGAATAACCTTACCTGAAATAAGCTTGTGTCTGAAAT
>CAIGRP010043755.1:0-13632 GCA_903798385.1 Fraxinus cuspidata
ATACCTTTGGTTAAAGCATTAGAGATTTTGTCTTGATGGATTAGTGTTTTTAACTTGAATTACAGAAACTGTCTTGACATGATGATAATTCACAAAAATATCTACAAGACTTCACATCACGCTAACAATACCTTCAAAATAATACAACCCTACAATGTACGGGCAAAAAACTAGTAAATAAATAAAAATGAAACCATTTTCTTGGTTGGGCAGAGAAGTGGCCTCTAGGCGTCGCAGTGTTGGGGCCGTTTTGGTGACTTATCGAAAACCCAGGGACTTAGGCTGCAAATTCTCTGATTTTGCCTAAGTTTTTAAAACCTGAATTTGGGCAGCTTCCGTGGGTCTTCCTCTTCTTTTCTTTTTTTCATTTTGCCTTTCTTCTCTTTTTCCTTTGTTTTTCTCTTCTTTTTCTTTTCATTTTTATTTGTAATTTTGGGAGCAAAATCAAGAGCACAAAGAACAATACATCTTAAGGATTTGGAAAAATATTTGGAAAAGTCAAAGTCAAACTTCAAAAATGGGTTTTATCTATAACTTTGTATTTTCTCAATTATTTTATCATATTTGTAATGTATTATCCCTCTGTTTGGTATACATTCTTTCAAAATACGTTCTTTCAAAATTCATTTTCAACCACACATTCTTTAATAAAATAATATTTTTCATCACAACAACAACTTTTCCTTACTTTTTAACCACATTTTTCTCATCATATCACTATTTAAAATACATTTTTCCTATATAATATCCATCAAATACATATATAAAATATTCTCTTTATTATCATTTATATAACATGAGCAAAGTATTTTGTTGAGATTTATGTTTGAAGTTAACATAGCTTTAATTAATTAAAATATTTGTCTTTAAATGTTAAAATGCTTATTTTCATGTGTATTTATTATTATGTTGAATATCTTTCATTTATTTGGCTATTAAATGATTGAATTGGGTGATTTATACATCGTTCTAGAGAAAATTGTACATTTAAATCAAATAGTAAATATCCTAAGTTTGTGTAGAAGATAAAGATGTACACTAACCCTAGGTAACCCATTGAACTATTTTCACAAAAATTTAATACAGTTGTTTGATTTTAATCAACATCGAGATATAGTAGGTTAACCAATTAATTATGATTAATTTCGCTTGAGATAGGTAATTAACTAAAATAGAAAAAACCGGGTTTAACATCGTAAATGCGTTATATATTATTTGGCTTGTAGAGAAATTAATTAGACGGCGGTTAAACAAAACCATGAATTACAACCACGCTTTTCCTCCAAAATTTACAAGTGTTTATGTTTTCTTATTTTATAGGTTTTTATTTAATTTTCTTTATTTTCCAAAATTAAATTTTATTTGTGTTTGTTTTTATTGTTAAAATTAAATTGACTAAAGTTGTGTAATCGAAAGTAAGCATTTCTCGGGGATCGACAATTCGAACTCAAAAATTCCACTTTATTACTTGAACGCGACCCGTGCACTTGCGGTTTGCACTTTCATAGCAACCAAGGAGCATTGCAATAGCAATAAAAATAAATAAATAAATAAAGTATTGCAGATCCTAGCTAAGTTTTGGACACAAATTTGGGAGATCTGCATAGCTGTTTTATTTTGCCTAGTGAAAAATTGAAAGCTGATGTACACAAGTTTTCAAGATACTCTGCAGATGTCTAGATAATTAGTTTTATTGGTTCACTCCAAATGGTTTGAGAGCAACCCTAGAAATAGCACCCATTGGGAAGGAGATGTGCATCTCTCATTGGAAAAGTACAAAAATTGGTCATTAAGGGTCCTGGTTTCAATTAACTTGAGCGTCTTTTTTTATGCAACTTTGGCTGGACCTGGGTGATAATTTGATTTGGCCATACACAGCATCGAACGGGCATAGGATGAGTCAAATATTTTACGTAACATTATTTGGGAGCTTATTGTGAACTAATTGCACAGTTTCGAATCTTACATCTTGGTAAGCAGTCTAACTAAATGCCTGTTTGACAACCATTTTGGTAGAAAAAGAGTTTTAAATAGTGATTTTTAAGAGAATGTGTGGTTAAAAATAAGGAAATGTTTTTTTTGTATACGTGTATAATATTTTATTATGTGAATGTGTGGTTGAAAATGATCTTATAGCAAATCATAAAATAAATTAAAGACTGTCAAACATGCATTAAGTTAGCCTTTTCTTTATTTTCGCATGTGTTTGAGTCATGAGTGTAGTATTTTGCTCTGAACTAGTAAAAGTACAAGTATGTGGGCATTTGGTAAGTTTAATCATCGCTAATCTTGACGTCTTAACAAGGTCTTTATGTTATCATTTTAAGTGTTTTGAATACAAATTAACCACTGAGTCAAGTAGGTCAAGTTGAGTCAAGTCAACCAACAAGCAGCTTCCCCAACGATGATAAACGGATGAGTTAGGAGTGAAAAACAAGGCTTGGAGATTGAAGACGGAGACGAGCTTAAGGAAAATCTGGCAAAGGAAATCAATTTAGGAGCAACAAGAAACAATAAGGAAACAAGTAAAAAACTTCCTGTTTTAGTTTTTGCTTGAGAAAAAAGATTGAAGAGGAAGAACATCTACCGCTATTTAAGAGATCAAGATTAAGGATTGTACCAACTTTTCTTCTAATATATTCGGATTTTGTATTCATCTTCCACCTTTTATTTCTGTGATTCAATTATGAGTGGTCAAGCTTCTTGTTGCTAGGATTTACAATGAAGCATTTAATTCTTTGATCTAATAAGTTGCTGGTTTTTATTTTAAATTTTTATTAATTGATTGTTTATTATTGAATTATTTTGACATCTTATTATCTAGCCAATATTAGAATTGTGTTATAGGATTTGTGTTGATACCGAGAGGTACTACGAACACTGAGCTGAAATAACAAACAATACCATGCATTATAGAAGTTAGAGATATACTTCTATGTTTAGTACAATTTTAATTGATATTCTAATTGTGTCTTGCATTTTTATATGCTCGCAACCTTCATAAACATATAGTTAGATCGTAGGTAAAAGTTGAATTAATTTATCTCGAGAGATAAATTAGCACATAGGAAATATCCAAACAATATGAAATAAGAATTGGTTAATAATGAGTAATTGATTTTTAAAGTAGGTTAACAATGATGGATTCGGAATTCTAGTGGCTTAATTTAATTCCAAGACTTGCCCACTTTTTGGTTGCTTATTTTAGTTAATAATTAGATTAATTCATAACTAAATTCAAAAATCGTTTATTGTGTGTGGTTCTTTATTAGAGTTATTACGGTAAATAGCATTAAAGGTCCCCAACATCTAGTGTCATTTACACTTCCGTCACCAACTTTTTTCTAGACAACCGTGTTTCCAACTTTCGAAAAATTAGCGGCCTTCATCCAAATGTATGATTTTTATCCATTTCTCCATTAGTCAACCCCTTTGACTTGCAAATCAAAAATCAAAAAGGACAGAATGATCATTCCATTATTTTTAATTAAAATATTTAATGAAATGATATAAAAACCAAAAAAATAAAATATATAAATAAATTAAACAAGAACCTTATTTATCGTTTCCATCACACCCCTACTATATATAAGGCATACCCCATCCCACCAATAGTGCGGATTCAGCACCCGATGACGTGGCATGACCGCTCATGCTGGATCCGCAGGAATTTACAGGTTAAAATCGTTGGATGCAGTCTCATCGTGATTGCAATCGTCGAGGAGTTTAAAGGAAAGGGATGATGATGAATTTGGACTTGGGCCACTTTTTTTATTTACTTGTGGGCTTTTTGTTTTGGCTTTTTTTTTTAAATTAGGCCCATTATTAAGGCATGTAGGCTCCAAATATGAATTCCAATTAAGTTGCTACTTTGTATCCACACAAATTTTGTAAAAAAAAAAAAGCCTACCTAGAGTCGACGCTAAGCCTCTGCCACTGCCTGTCGTGGCTGCCACTGTGTGAGCCTCTCTCTCTTTCTTTCTTTCTTTCTTTCTTTTTTTTTGCCTTTTTTTCTTAGTTCATTTTTTATGCTATATTCATTGGAAATGATTTATGATTTATGTTTTATGCCTATGAGCCTGCAATTGAGGTTTATGATTTATGAAATTTTTCTTCGGTTGGGTTGGCTATGTGTGTGCTGTATGGTAGCGGGAGATACAATTCGAGTATGTTTTGGGTTTGCTTTCTCTAGTTGTATTATGATTTGAGGTAGGACAATACCTTGTGTATTGGCTAACAGACACTCAGGTTATACATTATGAATGTATGTATTCTTATCATTAGTGTGACTTGCCAATGTAAAACTATGTTCTTTTGTTTTGGGTTCTTTAGGTTGCATATGGCGCAAACGGTAGTTATGGAACAAATTATACTCTTCAACAAGTACCTACATCAGCGCCCTAAAGTGCTGCTCATGGAACTTATCCAGTCCAAGTAAACTTAAAACAATTCTCTAAATCATATCTTGGAAATAGATAGTTCCTTTTATTGGATATCACTATATACTCATAGATCTCTAGCTTCATAGTTGTAAATATGTGATATATGTTGACTATGATACATGATAAATTGGTGTTGGAAATTGGAAATTGAAACTTGATTATTAAGTTTAATTTACGTTTAATCGGTGATTTATGTTTAATATTAAAAATTCATCAATCTATCGTCCATGAAAGTCTTCCTTGTGGGCGTATAAGTACAGTTAAAACTGAAAAAAAATTATGTTGAGAATTGATACACTCTTAATTTCTTATGATTTGGCCATGGTCAAGTTGAGAACCTTGCAGAGGTTAAGAAAAGGCAAATGAATCAGAACAAAAAGGAATAAAAAATTATGAAGAAGACAACGTAGTTTTTGTACAATTATATTCAACTTCTTCACTTTATTTCACCCAAAACCAAACGCCCACTATCTATATCTATGATCTAACACAAAAACAAATATTTTTGGATAAGATTTGAGCATTTATAAAAGCATAAATCAACACCCCATTTGATACGTTTAAAGACTAGTGGCGCATCGTGCGTCGCACAATTACCGTTTTTTTTAAAGTGATTTTATTAAAATAATAATCTAGTTCAATACGATTACTTAACCTCATACCCAGAATAAATGGAAGATCGCGAGGCGAGAGTTCCAAGACTGCTATTGGAAATCAAAGGATATGTAATAGTTTCAACTTTTTTTGTTAAATTCAGTGTGCATATCTTTGGCATAGATCATGATTTTTTGACATATTGCAATAACTAATCAACAACCAAGTAAATCGACCCAATACCTTATGTTTATAAGACCAGTTTTGGGGAAAAATAAATTTGATTTGAAAACTGAAACGATTTGACGTTTGAACATTCGTTTTCTATCTGTATCATCTGAAGACTCCTAAACAATGTACTGCAACAACTGTTCAACATGAGCTCTATCTCTCAAACTAAACACCAATAAAATTTCACATTTTCTTCAGAAAACTTCAAAACTAAAAGTGAAACCAGCAGGTCATGGTAAGGGTGTGATTAATCTCTATCATCTGAAGACCTGAATGATGTAGTGCAACGACTGTTCAACTTAAGTTCTATCTCTCAAACTAAACACCAATAAAATTTCACATTATCGTCACAAAACCTCAAAACCAAAAGTGAAACCAGCAGGTCATGGTAAGGGTGTGATTGTCAAGTAACCATGACTCATTAAAAAGACACCCATAACATAGATGAAAAGACTAATAAACATAAATATGTAGCTGAAAAGTAAAAGTGTCGTACAAATTTATGAGGTAACTATTTAATAATTAGCATTCTTTGATTATCTCTTCTTCATCCAGAACTCTTCTAATGTAAAATTTTCTTTATCCAACACCGACTCAACCTAAAGGTAACAAAGAAAATATGAAAAAATTACTAATAGGAAAAATGCCAAAGGAGGAAAATGTAAACCATAATTAATTATGAAAAACCCACTATAAAAGAGATAATCATCAACAAAATTGAAACATAAATAAACAAAACATCTAGTCCCGACATGCATAGAGGCACAAATTGATTAATCCAATTTAGTGTTGGCCCATTGAGTATAAGCATAGAATTGACTTGTTTATCTCTAAACCAATCTCAAACAAGTTATTTTGTAGAGTTAAAAATGAGTTCCGTTTGATTAACTTTGTTATTTGCATGTTACTTCATTTATCAATTTTTTATTAGCTTAACTCATTTATCTAATAAGATAAGCTTGAACAAGCCATGGAGTCAATCTCAAGTAAAGTTCAACTGCCTCAGTCATTTTACAACCCTAGACACATATCATAAATAAATGTAATCAACAAATGACAAATGCTATAGATAAAACCAAATTTAGACCCAGGGGTATATCGGGAACAAGAAAATAGAGTTCACCTAACAAACTTTTAGCAAATAAAATATTATTCAAAAATACTTTCCATAACGATAAAATTATTTTTTAAGTCAACAGAGAAGGTAGAGTGATAGACAGTAAAAAAAAATAAAGATGGAAAAATGTATGCAAGTCGGCATTTGTATAGCTAGCATCCCCCTCCAATAGATTCGATAACCATCTACCAAAGAAGAAATTTGATTTACTAAGTCAGTCATGGCAAATACATCAAAAGCTGTACAAACTATGAAGTCCAACGCCGCCAACTATAGTAGGAATTCAGTTTATAAATTATTCACCAAACCCCTCATGCCACTATCTAGAATCAGCTCATCATTTACATTACGAATAATAACAGCAAAAATCAATGTAAAAGGTAAGAAACTTGAGTTGGGTAAACATAAGTTACATTTTTGTCCACTGACAAGTACATAACTTATGGACCTACCAATTGGTATTAATGAGGAGAGTGATGCTTTTATTTTTAGAACACATCATTGCATTTTTTAGTCAAATACGTTGAAGAGAAGATCAAGCAGTAATATTTCTCAACACAAAGAAAGAGACATTTATCTAATAACAAGAATCATTAATTTCATGAGCAAGCAATATATATTGACTCCATTTAATATCATTTACAAAACTCGTAGAAATATATGACCTACTTAAAAAATCTATTAACACAATAACCCATTTAATTACATGGAGTAAAATTATATTTAATTTTTAAGTTTGAAGTCACAAAATGTCTTCCTAAAACTCATGAAATAATATAAAATATTCATCATTTGCAGATATCAACATTCATTGGAGAAAGTCATCTTGGATATCAAAAAGTAAATTGTATCAACTTATCAATGTCACAAATGCAACATAATTGTGAGAAAAATGACAAGGTTATACTTGGAATAACCTTATTATGCTAAACTTTAGGCAAATTCTTCTTGGGGAAAAAGAAACTTCCACTCGAAGAAAATGAGTAATTATTTTGTAATACAACATATATTTTAATTAACTTAGGGATCAGCAACATGATAATATCCCTAAATTAAAATCATACAAAATCTGTCACATAGTTCAAGGATACACGGTGTAGAAAAAATGGAAGAGAATTAAATATTTGTGAGTACCTCTGAATATCAACATTGACTTTCAATCTTGTAGTGATTTTTTCTGTAAAGTGAAACAATTCATCATGATTCACCTGCTCAATAGATACTCATTTGTCAGCTCCTTAACTTAGCAAAAGATTTCAAATGATACTAAAGGCAACTCCAAGATTGTGTGTGCAGATATAAAAAAAAAATAAATGCAGGGTAATTGATTTTTATATAGTCGGAAAAAAACAATAAAAGTTAATGAAATGATTGCTATAAAAAAATCAAAAGATTGATCATAAAAAAATTTATTTACAAGAAAAATGCACGTGAAAGTTGAAGATAAAAAATATACACACGTCTTACAAACCCTTCCAAACCATCGAGAAGTATAGAAATATTACAATGGACTTGATCCTTTTACCAAGAATTCAAAAAAAGCACAACCCAAGTTGATTAATATTCTAATTTTAGATTTAGTTGTATTCTGGTCGTTCATTTTCTTTATTCAAATATAATAACCAAACTAACTAAAGTTCTAATTTCTAAAACTGGTTTTTGAGCTTGCCACATACTTCAAAATGGAACCAATATTTCATTTGAACATCCAAACAAAATATTCAAAAAGACAAACACATAGCCCCAAAACTCCCTAATTCTATGACAACATTTTTTGATCACATGTGGACTTAAATAACGCACCTAATCGAATATTTAGAACGCACATCTGATTTCAGCAACTGTAGGGTTTTTTTATTTTAAGAAAAGAAGGAGCAAACACGACGGCATCGATTGAAATTTGGTAGACAGGTTCCAATCATATGAAGAAATGAAAAGCTCCAAAGAAAAAGTGTTCACTAAAGGGAATACAGGATGACTGAATCATAGAGAATAACAAACGGTGAAAATAATTTGTGATTTCAAATGAGCAGTAAGAATAACGATGGAGAAAAAGTGAAATGGGATCTGAGAAGTAGAGAGGGAAAATAAAAGAGGTGAAAATAAGATCTAAGGAAATCCAAATAGAAAAGACAAACAAAATTAAACAACAAATAGTAAAGAGAGAAAAAGAAATGACAAGTTTTGAATGGTTGTATAAAGACAGGAGTAAGTAGTTATGGAATCTTGTGTGGAAAAATCATGTATTGTGAGAAGAAAATTACGTTATGCTTGAGGGGGGAAAATGAAAAATGTAAAATTAGTGTAAATTTGACATCAACGTGACACAAAGATGATGTCTTATAAATAGTAACAAACTTTGCTCTTTTATATATTGTGGGGAAGTGATGCTTATTGATTTGCCATCATTTTATTTTAATTGTATAATTCATGATATGTCAACATCATCAGCGTATGCACTAGTTTGTGTTTGACACTGGAGCTTTCGGAATTAAAATTAGAGATGATTTATGCAAATTTACTTTGTTTTACTTTTTCATAAATGGGAGAATTAGTGATTTGTGATAAATGATAAATTAATGCATTTAAAAATAGATTAAAGAATTTTTAATATTATTTAATTAAATATTAATGAAAGACCTCGTTATTGCGGTCGATGATTGTCGATCACCAATAGTCAACCACGGTCAATAATCATTATCTATGCCTATGATCTAACACAAAAACAAATATTAATAAGGAGTGAGGTAAGATGAGATGGAGAAAATGAATAATAATTATAAATTTTTTTTCTCTCTTTCTTTAAATATTTTAATTTAAAATAATAAAAGGATCATTTTATCTTTATAATTTTTGAATTTGCACGTGAACATGGTTGATAAGGAGTGATAACATTTGAATCTCTATAATAAGGCACATCCTTCAACAATACTATGTACAATGGACTGAATTTTCACCCACCAAACCCCATGATCATTGGATAATCCAAAAAATAAAGAAAAAAAGTGGGACCATGCAAGCTTTTAATTAATTAAAATTTACTCACCGGCAAACTTAAAATATAATAAAACGGCACTGCAGTCTAGAAACTGGCTTTCTTTAACGACGTTACAGTAACTTTGGCTCCTAACGGCGACGCGCCGACTTCAATATCAATGGAGTCGTAACGGAGGAACAGCTCCACCAGCATCAGCCTCGAAATCAGTACCACGAAATCTTTTCCGGCACACTGCTTGTCGTTAACGGTGGGACTCTCCGTTTCCGGTCCGTTAGACCAGAGAACGTGTTTCAACAGTTTTTCACCTTCATCGCCGATGAACCTTTCCGGCACAAACTCGTCGGCCCGATCGAAAATCATAGGATCCTTGGTCGCAAATGGTTGGAAGCCGAAGAGCATTTCTCCTTCCTTAATTTGAAAAGCTGCGTCGTGGGATTCAATCACGAAGTCGCGTTTGGCTCTCGCGAACTGGAGAGGCACCGGCGGCTCAATTCGCAGGGATTCGTATACTACCGACTTCATCAACGGCATGCGTTCCATGGCAGCCATGGTGACTTTGCCACCGGTTGATTGAATGGCCG
This sequence comes from Fraxinus cuspidata, assembly GCA_903798385.1. Lineage (NCBI taxonomy): Eukaryota > Viridiplantae > Streptophyta > Magnoliopsida > Lamiales > Oleaceae > Fraxinus > Fraxinus cuspidata. Next base: position 9,964 of record CAIGRP010043755.1, read on the forward strand.
ACCGGATTTCTTGTGCCAACTCTGTATGGAGCTTTGCCCCAGCTCGACCAACCCATTTAAGCATGTTGGGAAAGAAAATTTTCATCCCCCCAAAGGAGTTGAAGCAAGTGGCGAAGATTAGATTGTGACAAGCCTCTTCTCGTGATAGACCAATTTTTTCAGCTTCATCAAGAACAGGAGTTGAATTCTGGTAAAAGAAATCATACAGTCTTTTGTAGTCTTTCTTTATCAAGAACGGCGGGAGAGAAATTGAATGAAAAATGCCATCTTCAAGAAGTCTTGGTAGACCAAGAATTAGAATTGGATGCAGTTGAAACAGCACCCACTTGCTAACAATCTTGGGTCCATCGGACCCAAGCTTGGTGTCAACTGGGTTAGCGCCGTATAAAGATCGAGCCAAGAATGTAAATGCGGCTTGATCATTGGCCTCACCAAAACTTGCTTTCCCTTTAGTGGCTAATTCTTTTTCTAAACCATCAAACAGCTCTGTGTAGCTGCTGTGAAACTCCGGGATTACCTGATCGCGCCTGAGAGACAGTAGAAAGAACATGATCTTCTTCAGCTTGGCATGGTTCGGTTCCGACGGATCCAAATAGGAGAGGATTCTATAACCACCGGTGAGTTCAGTGGAGGGCATGTATGTACCGGTGAAAACATCCTTCTTTTCGACTTTGTCAGTGTCAAAAAGGACCGGAAAACTCTTGCCGTCAAGCAAAACAGTGACTTTCGAGTTGGAGGAAATTAAAGGACCGGGTGGCATATTGGTCTTAAAGACTGTAGACTGGTATTTTTGAATTCGGGACTTGAAATACTCGTCCCTGCCTTGGTTGTAAAAGTAGTCTTGTCTGTCTTTCCATGGCCCGATCAAGGGGAGCCCGTAGTCCCCCGGAATCTTTCGGATCGGAAGCTTGCTCGGTTTTGGTGGCACAACCGTCGATGCCGGGTGAGGAGGTGATGGCGTAGAAAAGGATGGCTTTTTGGAGACAGAGGCTGTGATTGGTCGGGGTGCTGGTTTTAATTGTTTTGAAGCAGGTAGCTTTTGTGACCTCTGCAAAGAAAATTGTAATTGCGAAGAAGAGAAAGCTAAAGAAGATGAAGCCATTATTATCAAATGCAGTAGAGAAAAGAACTAACAATGGGTGAAGAAATTAGGAGGTGGATTGGAGTATGCTCCTTGTGAGGTGTATATATATATATATATATATAAACAAATAGATGGGTAAAATTTTTAGCTAACGTGGATCCTCTATTCAAATCAAGACATATTGAATGTCGAACTACTCAAATTATGATACTTCGGACGTTGAATGAGTCCGTCCACCAACTCTATTTCTCTCTCGTACCCACCTGAAGCATTGTTATTTAAGTGAACGACCTTAATACATGTAAATATAAGACTATCCAAATGAGTTCAGACTTGGAGAGTTCAATTTCTAGTATTGAAACATGTAAATGTGAGTATTCGAGCTTCGCCAACTCATGTATAATTTTTTCAGAGAGTAATGTTATTCATAATAAAAATTATTGATAGTCGTACTGCGTGATATACATTTGACAGTTTGTTATTTGAAACACAAGATAATAAAAAAATTACCGCATTAATGTATCAAATAATAAACTATCACATGTATGTCACATAGGACGACTACTGATAATTTTCACTGTGAATAACATTATTCATTTTTTATGTAGTGTCTTTATCAAAATAATAATTAATTCAAAGATATAAACTTATATTTATTAAAATTTTCCTCTTGTTTGGTCTCAATTTTTTTAAAATTCATTTTTAAATTATATGTATTTTACGAAATTTATAATTTTTATCAATTTTTTCAATTACGCATTACATCAATATTAATTCATTATTAAAAAATTGATTTTTAGTAAAACCCGACATGACCCTAATAAGGTAGACATCAACACTCAAAAAATAATGAATGTTGGAGTGCGAAAGGTGACTGGGGGTCCCACGGGGCGAAAGTGGGGGGGCTTGTGATTGGATAGAATATTATATGCTTGTACCACTCGACTATTGAAAAAACAAGTCTTCAAAGGCGTGCATGAAATAAGATAGCCACTATGAATCCCATTTATATATCCAATACCAGTTTGATTCTTGTACATGTTGCTGCTTTTCTATGGCACGTTCAATTTTCAAAGCTGGAAAGTTTTGTGTCTTCATGCTAATTTAAATGGTCAAATTAGCGACTTTAATTGTTTAAAAGAGTCACCTATTATTAATGCTTCGCTGTCCAACTATCGACTAACCACTTTTAAATGAAAAATAATCAAATATATACACACAAAAAATTGTATTCTCAAGATTTCACTTTTTATAGCATATTTGGTTAAAGCAACACGTGAGTCTCCTCGATTTCAAATGGTAAACATTTAATTAGAGTGAAAAAAAGGGGCAAAAGAAAAGAAGATGTAAATGCAAAGAAAAAGTGAATGTTAAGAAAAAGAAATGTGAAAGTTAAGCCCGAATTTGCGAAAAAGTAAAAGGTCGAATATTTGAATAGGGAGAATGTAAAAAATGCATAGATTAACGAACTCCATTTCAATCTTCCTTTGGTTCATTCAACAACTAATGTTGAACGTATTATCTGTCAATTTCAATTAGGAATAATTGCAGTTACGATCTTAAATCTTTTATTTTGTTTTACGCTTTATTCAAATAATTCATTTGTGCAACTCATGGTTTCAAACCTTTCATTTCATTGTAGAATAATGATAGATGGATGGATTTCATCCGTGTCTCCGTTAGTTTTGAATTGGCCAAATTTTGACCAATTTTAAAAGTTTTGATTTGAGTTATTGATTAGTCAAACGCTTAAATTGGATGGAATTAATGCTGGTGGGGATGTCAAATTACAAAGGAAAATGAAGGTTTCACCACCAAATTGAAGAGTCTCGGTACTCAAATGGGAGCGCTTTCAGAGGCGGACGTAGAATTTTAAAGTTAGGGGGCACAATCGAACTTACAAAGAAGTTGTGAGATTTTACAATCGAAAATTTAAGTACAAAAAAATTACATCCCATGTAATTTTATATCTGAAAATTTACATGAGATATGACTTTTTCGGATGTAAAATTTCAAAAAAATTTGATGTCATATTTTATATAAAATTTCCTAATAAAATGATGAAAATTATATTGAGAAATTTGTATCGTAAAAATAATTGAATTATTTTTTTAAAAAAGTGCGAGTTAGACGTATTTCTTTAAAACTCACGTTTAACGTATTTTTAACTATTTTCGATATCTGTTTGGACTATACGATAGGACCATAATGTAGTTCTCGGAATAAGTTTTAAAATGATNTATATTGAGAAATTTGTATCGTAAAAAAGTGCGAGTTAGACGTATTTCTTTAAAACTCACGTTTAACGTATTTTTAACTATTTTCGATATCTGTTTGGACTATTCGATAGGACCATAATGTAGTTCTCGAAATAAGTTTTAAAATGATATAAGCAATTTGTAGATTTGATTAGCTTATGATCGTCAAAATTTTTTAAAATTAGCATTTTATCGAAATTCAAATTTATTATGATTTTGCTCATGTTTGGTAGAGATTAAAATCAATTTTTTAGTAAATTTTGATAAAAGAAACAATTATGGATTCCATGAAATATGTTACTAAAATTATTGCTAATTTTGATTTCA
>CAIGRP010043761.1:0-16252 GCA_903798385.1 Fraxinus cuspidata
ACACGAGACATTTCCGTTCGGACTCCGGCGAAATATTTGTGACACGATTGTATGATAAGAATCAATCGTTTTAGAACCAAATCTGAATATGCTGTGAATGAAAGGAAAATGTTGCTCCAAGTATATGAATTTGCATTAGTCATTAATTGTTACATGGTGTGGGTATTTATAGTGTTACAAATGGAATGGTGACATTTGGATCAAATTACACGTGGCCTCATCTCCTCAACCAAGGCATCAAGTCCTAGTCATCCAGTTGACTTGCCAGCACTTCTAAGCATTTAATGTTCTTACATTGACAAACATTTAATGTTCTTACACATACACTTTTTACAAATGTCACATCAGTCATTCGTAAAAGATCTTCATCATGAGTTCAATCTTTGCATGTGGGTTGTTGGAGAGCAGAGCCTCAAATCCATGAGGGGCCTCGGCTAATGTAGAAGGAGCCGAAGCGACTTGATTACGAGTGGTCCCACAACTTGAGTCGGGACTGCCTAGTTTTTAGTCACAATGTTTATATTGTATCCATAACACCAAGAAAAATAATATTGTATTCTATGTAAAAAATTAAATAACTCAATATTTTGACACATTTGAAGCAAAAACATCGTTTGTGTACATAAGTCTTTTGCAAGATCGAGATTAAAGTTGAAATGAATTTAATCTCTTTGGATCCGAATTCATTTCAACTTTATAAAATGCTCTAGTTGTATATGGTTAAAGTCGAAGCACCTTGTTAACTTTTAGTGAAAGTTCATGTCGAGCTCAAGTTGGTCTCTCAAATTTTTTTCGAAATTGGTCCCTAAACTTAAATAATTGTTTAAATTTACTTATTTCATCCACATTCGTTAATTTGATTAACAAAATAACACATGAGTCCAATAAGTAAATAACTAGACCGTCTCATCACAATTTAAAGTCAAATTAATTGTGCCAACTTAAAACAAAGTTTAAATTCAGTGTCCACCATTGAACAAAGTGAACATAAACATTCGATAAAAGGTTTGCTGACAACGAGTGTATTAACCCAACTACAATATATCAGACAAAAGTGTTGAGCTCGCCAAGTGTCAACAAACATTCCACGGTAAGAAAATTATCCAAGGTGTACTTGAATTCTGCAAAAGAATATCTCATAATACCAACATGCCTTCATGTCAGTGCTCACTTCATAACCCCTTTGCTTGATGGAACACAAGACTTTCGACAACAATCGACTCTCTAAATCGCATTTTGCATAGTTGGACTATTTTTGCACCTCTTGCAGCAATAGTCTCACTCCTTTCAACTACCTTTCGTCGACTTCCGTCATGAGTCTAGACATGACCGGTTGCATATTCTTTTTTCCAACAAAGCTTACTAGGGTGTAAATACCTGAACACATCCATGTCATGCAATGGGTGCCAAGGCACTCGCATATTCACAATGGATATCTTCTAGCTTGTATACATGATCACGCACAATACACGGTTCCCTCATAGCATATTCGGGGAAAATGAGCTCTCCTAACTTCGTCCAAAGCATTAAGGATCCTCTACATGCCCTACAATGCAATTCTTGTACGCATCACTTCTTACGGGCAATTTTGCTTAGTGATTGTCTTTGTGCCTTCTGTGAATTACAATGCAATTCTCGCATCACTTCCTATGGGCAATTTAGCTTAATTCTTGTCTTCATGCCTTTCGAGACTGACTAGCCTAAGTAGGGTCATCTGTTAATCCATGGCTAATTAGAAGTACCTTAATATCATACCTATTCCCACAATAATGATATCTTTCCATATTCATTAAACCAATAGCCTTAGCCCCACGACCGTATTTCTAGCCAACGGACCTCGTGACAAGTCTGGAACACATAGTCAATGCACACTAGTTAGCACAAGTTTAGCCAACCCTTTTCCAGATTCTCTTTATTTTATAATTCACTTTACTTGTTAATCACAATGCAAAAAGATTGTAGCTTTGTATCGAAAGTGAAAATAAAACATGAGCACAACTGCTAACATAAACACAAAACCGTCGAATAATGTAACAGCTCATGATAACATTTATACTCTAAATCACTGTTTCATAGAAGAAGATTGGACTTTAAAGGGAAACAAAACCCAAATCTCCAATACATGAAATTAATGCTCTAATTAAGACAGACATCTATCCTTTATTTGTTCAAACATTATTCAAACCAGTCCTCAAAAGAATGCAAATAGAAAATATATCCTAAGCAATACAATTAAAACTTGAAGAAAGTGCATGTGTGTGTGTTTGTGAAGCTGTTTTCTGTCGTTAATACCAACGGAAGAATGGCCAAACGGCAAATTTCATCATCCCATTTTTGCAATGAAATCCGTTGCGTTCACCACAAGCAGAATAATATGTCTGCCATCTCTTAATCACAAACTTAAAACTACTCCTCCTCCTTGTGTCACTTGTGCAATCTTCTGTGCTCTTCTCAAATCACAGTTTTGGGAACTCCAAAAATTTGGCAGCAGGTAAACACAATGAGGAAATGTAGTGTCGTTTGGGGGATCAAACTCGAATACTACATGCATGCAACAAATCAATATCAACACTTGGATTGTTATGCGGGGACAGTAATCCTTTATTTTCGTTAAGTAGTCACAGTTCAATGCTGAACGCACTACTGTCTCTGGAGTAAGGGTTTTTGTTTCACTATGTGAAGGTACAATGCAGAGCACACCTTCATGATGCATAATAGTCCATTTTTGCTTAGTATCTTTGTGTCTGTTTTATATTAAAATAAGTGGGAAAATGTTGGTGCATTTTAATATATTTAATTCATTCATTGCATTTTCTTTTAATAGGTTGTAGGTTTTGGAAGTTAGGAAAGTGAAGATGTTGGAGGTTTGGAGAATGAAAGGTGAATAGGTGGGAATTGAATACGTAACTTTCTTGTGTTTATGACCTCTTTATTTTGGATGGCCTATTTTTACTTATAAATAGGATCATTCCTTGGTCATTCATCACCAACACAACAGTCACAGTTATCTCATCTTCTCTTCTTACATTCTCACTCATTTTCTTTGAGAGATTCTTGAGCAAAGAAGGGTGTTCTTTTAATGGAGCTTTGGGCACAACTACTTGTGCACAATTTATTTGAGTTATCCGACAAGCGATCGGGCCGTTGTATTCTGGAGAAAACAAGTTATAAAGAAATTCTGCTACACCGTGTTTTAAACTTTGCCAACCAAAAAATGTTTGAATCTCCTTAATGAGAGTGAGATATCCGAGCCTCGGTCCGTCCTGTTTTGTTAGTTTCTTATTTATTTTATAACTCCATTTTCTATTATTGAAATTTCACCAACATGTTCAAGTTGGTCCCTAAATTTATTTTATTTTTGGAATTGATTACTAGACTTAAATAATTGTTAAAATTTCTTGATCTCATCCACGTTCGCTAATTTGATTAACGAAATAATACAGGATTCTAATTAGCAAATAGCTATACCATCTCATCACATTTTTTTAGTCAAATTAAATGTGGCCCACTTAAAACAAAGTTTAAATTCAGTGGCCACGTAAAACAAAGTGAATACAAACTTTTGATAGAAGTTTTGGTGACAGTGAGTGTTTGTGTTACTTGTACATCATCACTTACAAATTTATTTAAATACACATGATGTTATAAGATATGATTGGATCAAAACATTTTAAGCCAAATTTTTTTAAAAAAATGAAAAAATCTCCACTCTCTTCTAACACCTTATCTATCTGTAAAATCTTCTATAACTTATTATGTACAAGTAAAATTATTCTTAACCTAAGTACATTTTATCTGACAAAAGTTCTAAGCTTACCAAGTATCTGCCAACATTTCACTGTAAGAAAATCATTTGAAAATGTAATTGAATTCTGCAGTAGAAAATCTTATAATATCTCCATGGCTTTTAACTAATTTCCACTCGATTACTCCTTTACTTGATGAAATACAAGACTTTCTTTTAGATAGAATTTTGTACGAGTATATCTTGCAATAAAACCCAATAACCAAATGGAAATTTATTATAGGCAGATAATTAGACAACCATTTACTTCTAGATTTTAAATATAAATATTGAATACACTCTCTCTCGGTTGGTCCTCATATTCACCACATAACCTTAAGATGGGTATTTAATGTGGATATTACCTGAAACTGTCTAGAAATTCATAAAACTTAAATCATGGTTGTCATATCGAATATTTTCTTTCATGTATTACAAACAAGATCACCTCTAAAAAAGTACTTTATGAACGAACTTCCTATAAGTCATTTAAGGTTCACATTGTAATATTTCAATGAATATTCATTATAAACTTTAAGTTCATTAAATAACTGTTTCAATTAGAAACAACAACCTCAAAAATCAAATATCAGAGTTAAGTCATAATTAAGCGAGCAAAGTCCATGTTTTCAACATAATATGTTTATAAACTTGAGTTGACAAACCTTTAGTCATGAAATCTGTTATCATATGAATTGTCGATATGCTCAATGGACATTTCATTTTTCTTTATATGATCTCTAACAATCAAATACTTTATATCAATATGTTTGCTTTGACTCTCACTTTCATTATTTCTCGAAAGTTTTCAAGTTAAAAAATAAAAATAAAATTTTGAAACTATCATTAATGTCAGATCCACCCTTTCAACCAGTCACCACCATTCTCTAATGTTAGAATGTTTCCACCAGCATAAAAGATAGCAATAACTGAATTCCACTAGCTGGTGCATTTCCTGATTTTTAGGAGTGGAATACAAAATTAGTTAGCCACCTGGAAATTCAATTCTAGAATGTTCATTGTATGCATAGTTGATTGTGTATATAAACCATGTGAAATGAATGAGCAAAAGGTGAAGGAATTATTTAACTTTCATCTCCAGATTTTAACTTGGTATCTGAGTCAATATGGCTAACACCGGATCCAGCAATCACTCAAATCCAACTGAGTTCAACACAACACTAGTCACTCAGGTTGCTGCTAATCAAAGCTCATCATTTGGAATGAATCTCACCCAAACGCCATCAGTAAAACCCAACTGGAATAACTTTTTGCTTCATAAACATATGGTCATGCTCATAATCAAAGGGCACAACTTAAGAAGTGTACCTACTGAGGACAAATGAATGTCCACCGGAGTTTCTAGCTACACAAACTACTGTTGGTCAGGGAGAAGCAGTGAATATGACTCAAAACCTGGAGTTTATTAAGTGGACTTCACCTGATCAACTTCTACTGGGTTGGTTATACTCATCTATGACTCCAGAAATAGCAATGAAAGTTATCGATTGCACTAGTTCAAGCAAGCTATGGACTGCAGTGGAAGAAAGTTTTGGAATATTGAACATGTCAAGAGTTATGTTCCTCACTGGAGAATTGCAAAGAACCAGGAAAGGGTATATGAGAATGGATCAATATCTCACTACTATCAACTGATGGCTGATAATCTAGAAATAGCTGGAAAAACTATTGATCACAGTGATCTCATAACACAAGTTCTATCGGTTTTGGATGCAGAATACACACCCATAGTGGTACAAATCAATATCCTGGTATGAATTGTCATACGTGCTCATGACATTTGAAAGTCGACTTGAACATCTAAATCAAGTCAAGAACAATTTTACATCACTGAGTGTTAGTCAGTCAAGTGTTCAATTGGCACATAGAACTAGTTCAGTGGCTAGCAGAGGTTTTAGAGGAGTTAACAATGGTAGATCACTGAGCTTCAGAAGCAAAGCAAGGGGCAGAGGTAGAGTTGCAGCTGGCAAGCAAAACGAAAACAGAGTACCATGTCAAATCTGTGGACTTAACAACCATTCTACAAGTTGGTGTTTTAATAGATATGATGAAAGATACATGGGGAGTAGACCAAGCAATCCAGGGCAACAGAATGTCAGCTCAACACCTTCAGCATATGTAGCTTCACCTAGAATTCTTGAAGATCCAGCCTGGTTCATAGACTCTGTAATTAGTATCATGTAACAGCTGATAAAGGTAATTTACATACTGTGAAAACATATGAAGGTAAGGAAAAACTATTGGTTGGTGATGGCAATTTGTTACATATTGCACATGTTGGCAATGGAAAGGTTCATACAATGAATAATATGCCACTTGCACTTAATAAATTGTTGCATGTCCCTTCAACTAAAAGGAATTTAGTCAATGTCTCTCAACTCACAAATGATAACAACGTGTTCATGGAAATTTTCTCAGATAGTTGTGTTGTTAAGGGTCTCCAAACGAAGAGGATTTTGCTGCAAGGAGTGCTTAAGGATGGATTGTATCAGTTGAAGCTGCCAAATCACAAACCAAAAAATTCTACTATCGAGTCAAACCACCAAAATAATTCCTACCGTCTCACAGTTAGTCCTAGTAATGATCAATCGTCCCAAATTGCTCTAAGTGCTAAAGTTTGAACTTGATATTTAGCATAGGAGGCTAGGTCGTCCTTCAAACCATGTGATGAGTCAAGTTCTTAAGTCATGTAATAAAGTCATCAAAGCTAGTGAAATTCCTACTTTCTGTGAATCATGTAAACGTGGCAAGTCTCATGCTTTACCATTTAGTGAATCCTTATCACATGCATCAAATCCTTTAGACCTTGTTCACATAGATGTCTGGGGACCAGCTCCATTAACTTTTACCACAAGGTTTAGGTATTATATAATCTTTGTTGATAATCATAGCAGATTCACTTGGATATACCCAATGAAACACAAATCAAAAGCTCTAAATGTCTTTATTCAATTCAAGAAGTTAGTGGAAAAATAAGCTAGATAGGAGGATCAAATCAGTATAGTCTAATTGGGGTGGTAAGTTTAGAAACTTTAATAAAATAGCCTTGGAGTCTAGTATTGAACTAAAACATTCGTGTTCCTACACCTCAGTACAAAATGGAAGAGCTGAACAAAAACATAGGCATATCACTAAAATTGGCCAGACTCTTTTAGCTCAAGCTCAAATGCCTTTATATTACTGGTGGAAATCTTTTAAAACAGCAACCTACCTGATAAATAGACTACCTATCTCGGTTCTCCAACACAGTTCACCTTATCAAACATTGTTTGGGAAAGACTTTGACTATAAGCATCTAAAGACATTTGGTTGTGCCTGTTTTACATGCCTTAGACGATATCAAAGGCACAAGTTCAACTTTCACTCTCAAAAATGTGTTTTTCTTGGCTATGGTGTCTCACACAAATGTTATAAATGTCTGAGCTCAAGTGGTATAATCTACATTTCTAGCCATGTTGTGTTTAATGAACAAGATTTTCCATTCAAAACAGGTTTTTCATAAACAAGCTAGCCCAGCCACAAACTTGTGAAAATGAAATGAGCCTTCTTCATTTTGTTGAGTTCAGTCATAACATTATCCCTCAAAATGTAATTGATACAACTCAGCCAGATGCTCCACTTGCAACAGACCTCTTTGATAGAGAAGTGGGAACTGATATTGAAGGTGAAGTGAAAATAGAACACCATGATGATGAGATAAATCAGGAAGCATCAGTTGGTCATGAGATACTTGAAATTCAACAAAGCAGACCTGACTCTCAAAATGCAGCAGATGAAGTAAATTTGCAAGGTGAAAATGTGACTTAGAATACTGGACATCAGATGATTACTAAAAGCAAGGCTGGAATCTTCAAACCAAAAATCTATGCAAGCCTAGCAATAGATGGATTAGCAGAAACTGAACCAGTTACAGCTGATGAAGCATTGTTAAGTAGCAGTTGGGAGAAAGCTATGCAAGAAGAATATAATACCTTAATGAAAAATAAAACATGGGCATTGGTACCACCTAAGGCTGGAATGAAGGTTAATGGTAACAAGTGGGTATTTAGGTTGAAGTATGATTCTGAAGGGAAAGTGCAAATGCATAAAGCCAAGTTAGTTGCCAAAGGTTTCCTTCAAACTCCTAGAGTAGATTTCACTTAAACGTCCAGTCCCGTTGTTAAGGCTTCAACCTTGAAAATTATCATAACGTTTGATGTATCTAAGGATTGGGAGATTAGACAAGTTGATATAAACAATGCCTTCCTGAATGACAACTTGAATGAGACAGTTTATATGAACTAGCCACATGGATTCGTAGATGAGAAACATCTTGGTTTTTTGTGCAAGCTAAAAAAGGCCCTATATGGTTTGAGGCAAGCCCCAAGAGCCTGCCGTGATAAGCTAAAGAATACATTGTTGGAATGGAACTTTAGACAGTCTAGGGCAGATAACACTCTATTCTTCTTGGCAAGTGAAAATGATGTGTTGTTTACATTAATATACATAGATGATATAGTAATAACATGGAATAATAGCCAACAATTGCAAGAGTTTATTGACAAGTTGAACACCAGTTTTGCACTTAAGGACTTGGGAAATATCAGGCAGTTTCTGGAAATTGAGGTACATAGGGATACAACTAGCTTATAATTGACTCAAACGAGATATTCTATGGACTTACTCAAAAGGTTTGACTATGAAAAATTGAAACCATGCCTAACACTTATGGTAGTAGGCAAAAAAATCTCTAAGACTGATGGACAGGCAATGAAGGATCCAACTTTATACAAAAATGCAATCGGTGGTCTCCAAGATTCGGCTCACAAAAGACCAGATATCACTTACTGTGAATAGAATTGAGTCAATTCCTTCAAACACCAACATATGATCATTGGAAAGTACTTAAGAAAGTGTTCAGGTATCTAAAGGGTACACTAAATCATGGCCTTGCTATTCAAAAGAATGATAGTCTTGACATCTCTGATTGGGCATCTTGTCCAGATTACAGAAGGTCTGCTGCAGGGTATTGTGACACTGGAGATAATTTGGTGTCGTGGTGCTCTAAGAAACAGTATATGGTGGCCAGGTCGAGCACAAAAGTTGAGTACAGGGCATTGGCTCATTGTACTTCAGAAATTGGATTCAGTCCTTGATGAGCGAGTTAGGAATACCACAGAAATCAGTCCCAGCCATTTGGTGTGATATTTAAACCCGGTTTATCATGCTCGTGCTAAGCATATAGAGCTAGATGTTCATTTTGTAATGGATAAAGTACTTAGATGAGAGCTGAAGACACGGTATGTGCTATTATCAGACCAAATAGCAAACCTGTTGACCAAACCAATTTCTCATTCAAGGTTCCAGTTCCTTATGGACAAGTTTGGACCACCTTGGGGGGAGTGTTAGAATGCTTCCACCAGCATAAAAGACAGCAATAACTGAATTCTACTAGCTGGTGCATTTCTTGATTTTTAGGAATGGAATGCAGAATTAGTTAGCCACCTGGAAATTCAATTCTAGAATGTTCATTATATGCATAGCTGATTGTGTATAGAAACCGTGTGAAATGAATGAGCAAAAGGCGAAGGAGTTATTTAACTTTCATGTCCAGTTTTTAACTTATACTCCTGCCATTACCTTCACATTAGCACTAATCAACAGAAAGAAGAATACACCATACTCTTGCTTAGTTTTAATCTTTGTTCCTTATTATATAATTAAAAATAAACGTTTTTCCTCTGCCTGCGCAAGCAGAACCTTAAAAAATCAAAAATAAAAAGTAATAATTTTCAAAGCACTGTGTAATAGTTGCTGCCAAAAACTCACCAGAATTTCAACCCACTCTTTATAACTATAAGCCAAATATTCCACATAACACAGCTCATTAACCTGACCTTTCTATGCTACCACAGAAACTTAGCACATTGTCACAGAGACCACGCCCAATCTTCACCCATTACCCAAAGGGAAAATTAGATGCACGCCCAAAAAATAAAATATAAGGGTGTGTTTGATTGCAAGTATGAAATTTGCATGAAAAGAAAATAAATTTTAGGCAATTTTTTGGCCTAAAACTTATTTGTGTGAAAATTTTATTAATTAAATGTGCTTGATTGATTTAGTTTTCAATATATAAAATATTTTACTTGTTCATTTTTTATTGATGGGTAGATGAGAGAGAGAGAGAGAGTGTGTGTGTGTGTGTGTGTGTGTGTGTGTGTGAGTTACTTCGAAAATAAAAATTACCAATTTCTAAAGAAAATATTTCTTTTTTTTTAAGAAAATATGGTTACTAAATTTTTATTTTAGAGAGTTTGATTGCTATTTGTTTTCCATTGAAATTATTTTCCAACTTTTGAAAATATACCTAATTTTCCTTGTTTTTAAGAAAAAAAATTTCATTTCTAGAAAGTATTTTTCATGTCAATCAAACACACTCTTAGATTAATAACCATAAAAATGCTTAGAACTATAAATTCTTGTATTAATTATGCTCAAAACGCCGCCCAAAAAAGACCATAAATTGATTTGTCAATTTTTTTGAGATTTTGTCATTTTTTTTTTTTGAGATTTTATTACTTTTTCTAATATTTGTCTTTTTTTTTTTTTCACTTTTCATTTAATAGTTTTTCTTTTCCCTTTTTACAGGATTGAGAGTTAATCATACCACATGAATATTGATTTAAAGAGACACGATATGTTATTTTTTCATGAAAAAGTGACATGATATTTTTTTAGCAGTGATATATCTAACTCATTCAAAAAGTGATATGATGCACTTTAACCTTCATAAAATTTTGTCAAATTTAGCTTATATGTAAATATAAAGATATATAAAATGTTTTTGTTGGTCCCAGATATATTGAATCAATTACTCAACATTTTAAACTAAAAAAAAAAATACACAAAGCAGAAACAAGAAATAAACGAACACAAAGAATTTTCTGCCAAAAGCCACGGAGGTTCAACGACCGCTATCTAACGCCTAATCTCCCACTAGTTCAAATCCACTAGCACCGCCAAAAATAGGCAAATTTTGATTACAATAACACAAAGCTCTCTAATCTCTATCAACTTACAGAAAATCCTCTCAAGAATAATGCTATCTCATACAAGAGAAAACACTATGTTTCACCTTTATAATCACTCAGTTTGTACTGAGTAATCGATTAAAAAACCACACAGAAAAGATGAAACACACGAGAGAGAAAGTTGTTGGATTTTTAGAATGAAAACACTAGAGTCGTCCACCGGTATTTATATGAAACAAAGCCAATTTATCATCCAACTGTGCATATTCAACCACATGTCATTCATCTATTAAAAAATGCTTTTTCAATTTGGAAAACGTATCAACCACTAATTCGAGATCCTTCCACTTACTGGACCAGCATGTTAGGCTGACAAAACGAGTCATAGTAACAATCCAACCGGCTACAGATAAACAGAAATTTGGGCCTCACAAAATTCAGCAACCTAACTTCTACAATTTTATTGATAGAATTGCATACAAATGATAACTTAGTCTCTTTTCAACAGTGTCAAAACTAGCTTCTTAAAAAAAGTGACATATTATGTCACTTTTATATTACTCTTTAAACAAAAAAATGATATTTATATTTTAACGAAGATTTTTGCATGTGCATTTTTTGGAACAATTTCAGTCATTTTGTCACTTTCATAAGAGATGATTACATTAATTTTATCTATATCTACAAAAATAATACAAATGAAAGTGTGAGATTTTAAAAAAAAAAAAAAGAGACAGATTAGCGCATGGAAAGTCGATTTTTCAACATTCAAATAAGTGTTAAGTCATATCAATATTTAATATAAATAAGGTTTGAATTCTTATTCATATTTAAATTTTCATACACACACATGTATGCATCTATTTAATTGATCTAAATTAATTTAAATGAGATAGAATACAACTGTTTAAGATAAAAGTGACATAGAATATCCCTTTTAAATTTTAACATTTTAATTCATATGTAACAAATAAAATGTTAGATCATGTCATTTTTAATATAAAACAAGATTTGAATTCATATTCATATTTCATAAACACACATGTATACATCCATTTAATTGATCCACATGAATTCAAATATAATACATTGTGACATTTTTTTTATTTAAAAGAATTGATAAAAAATATCACTTATCTCGTTCTCATTTTCACAAACACATTGTATGCATCACACGAATTGATTCAAAGTTGATTTTTCATATATATTAAATCAATTTAATTCATACAAATCTGAATTTGATATATACTAACCCAAAATTATTAATCTAAAGATGAAATTACATATGTACTACAGCAAAGAAACTAAACAACAACAAAATCAGATAAAATATGAACTAACTGAATAAAAAAACACAAACATATAAACCTTTAGATTTGGATTGATTATTTGTAGATTTTGGGAAGAAGATTTTGAAGAAAAGTTAAATGAAGCATAACTTGATCTTGTTTGTGCTTGATTCATGTAGGACTTCTTCTTATGATATAGATTTTGTTTGATTTGGAAAGGGTTTGAATTTTGTTGAAAAATTGCTTCTGTTTTGCAATTGATTTCTACACAATATTTCTTACGGTAATAAGTGGTGAAATTATAATATTTATGCTTTAGTTCATGCTTATAATGATTTTTTAAAAGCACGCCTAAATTATAGGTATTTCTGTAAGTTCCCCTACCCAAATCATAAAGGGCAACTTACAAAAATACTCCAAAAATTATGAGTATTTTGAAAAAATTATATGAAAAGTATTTTAGAAATAAAAAATATTGTATGAAAAAGTGATACTTGTATAATTCAAAAAAGTAACAGAATTTCGAAGAAAGTGACAGAAAAAGTGACAAATATTGGAAAAAAAAATGAAAGTGACAAACACTCGAAAAAATGACAAAAATTAAAAAAAGTGACAAAATACCAATAAAAACATTGAAATTAGTTCAATAAAGTGATAAAAAAAAAGTGACACGACCATCGTCCCTCCTCTTTATCTGTTCACTGCCAAATACCTCTAAGTCAGTTCAACGACAAATCATACCTTACTAATTTCTACTATGCGAAGAATCTCTAACTAATTACATTCATAAATCTCAAAAAGAGTAACATAAATTAAAAATAAATAAATAAAGTGACATAAATTCAAAAAAGTGAATAACACTAAAAAATGTGACAAAAACCAATATAACCCTTGGAATCAGTTCAATAAAGTGCCAAATTAAAAAAAAAAAAAAGGTGATTAAACTCAAAAAAAATGACAAATAGTTCAAAAAGTGACAACTAATATTTAATATCAATCAAAACCTTAACCTTATAAGAGATTCAGGGGATGCTTGAGTTTCTTTTGCGTGTTATCTCTTAAGTGAATTTTCTTGAAGAGAGCATTTTATTAATGTTGTTATGTCGTTAAGAAAATAAAGTATGTTGAAGATAGCATGTTAAAGTAATGTCTTCATGTAAACAAACTGCTATTGACTTTTTATTTTATTTTATTTTTTTGGACATGAAAAGCATGTTTCTATTGCTTATTGTGATTATTTTGTAACTGCACGCATCAGACTGTTATATTGAATTTAAATATATTTAACTAATACAGGTCAATGAATTTAAGTCAATGGAGAAGTTCAAAATCTTTAACACTGACATTTGGTGCAAGTCAAGAAAGCATCATAAACTTCTATTTGTTTTGTAATTATGCTGGGGGAACAAGGACAGTTTGGGTGATTAATCAAAATTAGCCAAAAGCTCAATTTTTAACACCACCAACTTGTTTAAGTCATGAAAGCACCCTAAACTTTTATCTGGTTTGTAATTATGCTAGGGAACGAGTGATAGCTTGGATGATTACGCAAAATTAACCAAAAGCTTAATTCATACAGTATCATTAACACAACACAATTTAGTCATCAATTAGTTCGTTGGTGGGTTCTATACTCATGTGATGATAGATAAATAGTGATAAATTAGTCAAAATGAACTCAAACATATTTAGAGAAGCGGCAATAAATCAAAAGTTTCTACTGCTACTCGGGATTATGGTTGCAGCAACTGCAACTACCAACCTTCATATTACAGAACAAATATTGTAGGAGCAAGTCAGTAATAAACATTTTGTTCATTAAAATATCATAAAAGGGATACTCCTATTACTAGTAAAGAGTAGAACAAAGTTTAGAATGCACTCACTCAGAATCTCAGACAAAACCACTAATAAGTTAGAAAATTGCTTTTGCAATTCCCAATTGGAAACAATTGGTCAGGAAATAAGAGATTCATTAACGATCCTCACCTCCTTCATCGTCATCCCCCCAAATCCCGTCACCGCCACTTCTCCACGCCGCGGACACAACTGTCGTCCCTCCTCTTTCTCCATCCGCATCACTACTACTACCAGCAAGCCCAAGCACAAACCCAAGCCATTTACTCCTACATCTCTACTTCTATCCACTGTCCGATGAGACAATCGAGGTTCAATGCTAAACAAGCATCAAAGCTGATGGATGGGAGATTCAAGGACTTTTTAATGACAGCAGAGAGCGTGATGATTTTGGGGTTTTAAGGGTATAGAATCTGTGGGTTTGCTGAATGTTATTGCTTGTGGTCTAGGGAAACAGAGACCGGAGAAAAATTATGGATGGAGGCAGAGATGGTGGAGAAATTAGTTTTATCAATTTGAGATTTTATAAACGTATTAAATACGATCTTGTGATGTTTTAATATTTTTAGGGTATAAATCTAATTTGACATTTTTTTAGAGCAGTGAGCCTAATTTCCCCTATTATCTTTATATATGTTACTATATATTAATATATTAAAATTATCACCGGATTTGTGATAATATTTTATAAGATTGTTAGTTGTGAAATATGAATCTTATAGTTTTGTAGTTGTGTGTATTTTTTTCCCTATATTTAGTCCAGCCTAATTAAGTTTAAATTATTTTTAAAATATGAAATCGATGTTACATCAGAATTACAAGTTGGTTTTGCATCATATTAAAGAGCAATTTTGTATTTTCTTTTTTGAAAAAAAAAACTAATATTTGTATAATTTTCTCAGTATTTATTTTAATAAAAGAAATTGTTCCTATCTTGTTGCTACGGTCTTCGGGATCACTAACTTTTATGATCGTAAATTTCTATTTTTCAATTCACAATATCTTTTTGACCAAAAAAGGAACAAAAAAAAATTTATTCACGTCAATTTGATTTGATATTTACGCTACTTTGAATTGTTTCTAATTTTCCGCCACGCTTGAATTTCAAAGCTTTTTGCAGAAAACAAAGAAAATATATTGATCAAACATTGAGCTTTTAACTCTGTGATAGCAAGAATTAAAGGTCCCTTAAGCTCCAATCCAACAACTTTTGACAATATTTGAATGTCCCTCATCGTCACTTCAAATAATTAATTTTTCTTCAAGTGAGATGCGAAGGGAATAGTAATCGACTTTGAATTATTTTTATCCAAAATTTTCTAAAATAATAATATTCAAATATATAAGAAGGGGATTTATGAAGGATTTTGAACTTGAAAAAGATATCAAACGATATCATTACTTTCATGTGGTAATTGACCATTGGCTGGGACAAATTCCCAAGAGACATTAGCAATAACCAGAACGTAATTTTAAAGTGGTTGATTTTCCCTCTTTTGCTTCCCGATGGTTCTTTCCACCATTTTCTCACGGTACTACTTCGCTATCAGAAATCCTGCAAATAAAGTAAAAAGTGGCTCCCATAGAAAGTACATGATGGAAAGGGAAAATTGCCGTCACGGTATCAAATTTTTCATTTATACTGCAGACTTTGTCCAAACCTTTTATTTGTATTACCCACGGTACCAAACATTTAAAAATGTAGCAGTCGTTGACCGAAATAGTAAAAATTGATAAATCTGATAAAGGTAAAATAGTAAGTTTACAATTTAAATATAAAATAATTATAATAATTAAAAAAAGAAAAAACAAAGAAGATTCTTCCCCCCCCCTCCACCCCACCCCACCTTTGGATTTCTCGGTAACCTTGCATCTGAAGAAGTTTCCTCTGATGAAATTTCCAACCATGGAACTCCACTAGCTCCGGAATTTGACCAAAATGGATCCCAACATTCCCCAATTTCGCACCCGAATTCGGAGGAAGAAGACGAGGAGGAGGAAGAAGGAGAAAAGTCCCAACCAAAGAAACTAAAACAACTATCGGACTTGTCCAAACCTGAGCTCCTAGAGAATGAAATTGCCGAAACACCCTTGGCCATGGAGGGAACTAAGCCCACACCCAAAATGGAAAAGCATAAGTGCGAAAACAAGCAAGAAAAAGGAAGGGGAAGAAAAAGGCAAAAATACCTCTAATGGTAACCACAATTCTAAAAATGCCATAGGTACCAACACATTTGGATTTGGATTTGGATTTGGATCTGGATCGGGCGAATGCCGAAGGGAGCGGG
>CAIGRP010043761.1:16409-28996 GCA_903798385.1 Fraxinus cuspidata
GAATCTTCTTTTTTCCTTTTTCTTTTTTAATTATTATAATTATTTTATATTAAATTTGCTAACTTACTATTTTACCCTTATTAGAATTGGTCAATTTTTAGTATCCGGTCAACTAACGGTCAAATGGATGATTTCCATCCATTTGGACTCCGGATGCTATATTTTTAAAGGTTTGGTACCGTGAACGGCACAAATGAAAAGTTTGAACAAAGTCTGCTACTAAATGAAAAGTTGGGTACCATGACTGCAATTTTCCTTAATGGAAATGTGCAACCACATAGTAAGTATCATGTAGAGCAATGTGTATCCCGAACTCAGGATGACACAGTTACCATTCCCATAGTAAAAATAAATTCATAAAAACATAAAAGCTAGATTTGTTAGAAGTAACTCATTAGACGATGAACTCTTGAAGTAACATTGTAGAAAGTCATTAGGCAATGAATTCATGGAGCATTGGTGCAGATTCGTCGAAAAATGATATTTTTCTTGCAGCATGGATAGAAACACCTCAGAAAATCCTTGATATTGATACATCGAGTTAAGGGACTGGGATTAAGTCACCAGTCGTCACAAGGAGTGTTGAAACTTCCTCTGCTTTGTACAAGTGATTCTTGAAAATCATATGGATAAGGTAAATTGCGCTTACATAGAAGCTCTTGTAACTGCTCCCTACGTAGATCACCACATCTTCATTCGGCACATCAGAAGACACTCATCGACTGCTGATGTAGCAATATATTGACAATGATAATGCTGTTTACGCTAGTGACAAAGCATGTGCCAAATTCTAACAATGTACTGAATTTTGTTTTATTTTACCATCGTCAATGGAATTCATCTATGAAGTGAGAGACGGTGTATTTAAGTATAGTAATTGTTAGGAGTGAACAATTAAACTACCAAATTGTAAAATCAAACAGCAACGTCTTTTTCAAATCCATTGATTTGGGTTCACGTGGATCTGTAACTTTTTAGTTGTTGCAAACCCTTTCAAATTGCCAAGCTGCTTACAAAAATAAATCTAAAAATTAAAACTAAACACGTCCCAATTAAAAAGATACATATTAGACACAAGTCCTTCACGGATTATATGAATTCTATAAGAAAATGATGACACCGTCAATATCTCCATCTAAGGATGCTACTTAACCTAAATATGTAAGTCCTTTACAAACTACTTTAGGTATTTTCAAATCCTTTCCCTCAATTTCCAAAGCTAAACTTATGCGGGAAGCTCAAGTGGAGGAGAATGACTTGGTGGTTAATTAAATAATCGTTTGTAAAGATTAGATCAATGAGCTTTCAACATATTATTTTGGTGAAAATTTTATCATCAACACCTACCTTCACAAAAAACCTCGCATAGGCAAGCTTAGCTTTCTCCACTCTCATCTTCTCATAGTTTAAGATAAGAGGTTGAATTTTGATCATTTCACTTATCTTTTTTTTTTAGATATTATTAGCTTAGATTTTTTTTATTCAACATATTATTTTTCTTTTTTATCATTCTCTGATGTAACAAAATATTGAAAATGTCAAAATAAATAAATAAATAAATAACTTCCCGAAAGATGACTAGATGAATAAAAAAAAATGTATATAGAATGAACAAATAATACTTAATCAATCATCTCTTAAGAAAAATGAATCCATATAAATATAGGATTCTCTCTCAAATTGTTAAAGATGTGTTAACTATTTAAATATTCATAAATACTTTTGAGTCTACATTCTCTATTAGTGGTCAGCTTCTCGATTCCTTTATAAGTTCATTGAGTAAAAAGATGGTTGAGGTAGTGATTTGCACTAACAACTAGTTGTATAGTAACAAGAAATATATAGTGATTCGTTAGTATTTGAATGAGGTAGAAGTATTAGATGATTTAGATAAAGTAGTAGAAGGCATTATCATATTTGATTTTTATATTTATTTACTTTTATTAGTTGTTTTGTACCATTTAATTGTCATTAATGTATAAATGTGTTATATTCTATCTTTATGTAGAGAATGAATCATGTGTTACAACAACAGACGTCGCGCGCCAATTGGTATGAATAAGAAATTAGAATTAAATTATTTCTATCATTTTGTTTAATTGTAACGATTAGAAATTAGAAGTGTAGAATTTTCGTTTATAATATTTGTAAATGATACTAATATTCATGTTTTAACGTGATATTTCGATATTTTATTTTTTTTTATTTGTTAAACAGTTATTTTAAATTGAACCAAATCGGAAATAGTAGTTTAATTTGGAAATTTGTTATAGACTACCCAAATTGAACCATGTTCACCCCCTAGCAATTGTATGTGTTTGAATCCAACCACTTTGTAGAAATGGTGCTTTTTAAAGTTATTGAAAAAGGAAAAATGACATTAGATTTGAATATATTTATGGGGCTAGATTTATTTAGGACTTTCCTCTTTTCACTTTTTTTCCTTTTAAGATAATTACACAAAATTGGTAAGAAAATAGTTAATTAAATTTTTTTTTAGAAATTATATTGAAAAGAAAACTGTTAATAGTCCGAATATAAATGTTAATGCCTTTCAAGCTATTGTTGGTATGAACCTGTTTTATGTAGATTTTTGGAAAACGTATCTTACAAAATAGGGAACAATTGCGAGTGCAAAATTACTTTATTGGGAGATTATTTGATTTAATGAGTTTGGAAAAAATTAATTTAAAAAAAAATATCTACCAAATAGTCTCTATATAAAAGTATCAAGTGAAGTAATATATTGTTCGTTCAATTGCTAGAATGATAGGTGTGGCGGTAAAAATTATTCTAATAGCCCAAGCGTTCGAACTCATGAAATGAAGCCCATGAGTGGCCTACTTAACAAACGCATCACCTTTGATCCATCAAACTATACCAACTGACTCGATTCGTGGTTCAAGACCCACGGGTCAATTCGAAACCTCCAATAAAGTATCTTTAAGGTAAATTACATGGATCTTGCTACTGTACATAAAGATTTACATAATGTCATATAGCACTCTACCATTTGCTAGATTAAAATATAATCAACTTTTTCATCCAATATTTTTCCTCCACATCATTTTATATAATCCCTTATGTGCCAATTTTATGTACAAGTAGCATAATCAAAATTACATTATCACTTGACTAAATCATATAGAAGTTATCTAAAAATAGTCTTGATATCTCAACCAAATAAATTCGATTAGATTCTACTCCAACCAACCAAAACATCTCGGAGAATCGTCGCCAATCTCGTCTAGACGGTTATCTTGCTTCTATAAATTTCACGATGAGTCAAACATTCAGGTATCCTAGTATGCTCTATTTTGAATTATTTCTTCTTACTTTCCATCTAGCACTCATATAATTTTCGTTAAGCTTTACTGACTTGACTGTTGGAGGGTCTTCGATTGGCACCACACCGCTGTCTTCTTATGATCTTTAACGGTCATTCTTTCTTGTTCTACTTTTCTTAAGTTCTGTAGGATTGCCGATTACTTGATCGATCCGATTTTCTCAAATGTAGAATATATCTCTACAGTTTGGCACCCCTCCGTAGGCCCTAGCAATCATTCATACGAACGAAACTCTTGGCACTATTATCATCAATCACCATAATTACTATATCTTGAACCTCTGAAGTCTACCGCATGGATGGCTCTGCTGATTATGTTGTGGATGAAAGCGGGTTATCAAGAAACGAAACGGATGATTCGTCATGAGGTGGAAACAACAAGGTAAAAGAAGATGACTCAAGCCATACCACCATTCTACCAATCACTAACCTTTTAGCCGGTCCCATCCATGCAACAACCATTAACAATTGTCTAGCTTGCTCACCCGATCCAGCCAGTCCAACCATCTGCTGTTCAGCTAGTCCAACTCATCGAGTTGACAAAACAGAATTACAAATATTAGAGAAGTTAGAAGTAGAGAACGCTGCCATCAGTGTGGAAAATCAAGAACTCCAAGAAAGAGTGGAGTCATTAGCGTCAGGTCCAACTTTGGTTCGTCCAGCCCATTCCCAAACTCCATTCAATTCGATACCTTCAATCGACCAAAATGGACTTAGGACCATTAGTTCAAACATCCAATTTGCCACACTGTTGAATGGAAGGCCGAAAGATGTACATCCATAGCTTACCAACGAGCATGATCCAGAGTTCGAATGAAAGGTGGCGGCGATTGAATCCATGGTCCAATATATATCTAGCATACCTGCACTTATCAAAAACATTGCGGCATGTTGTTTCACCGACTCTCCCTTTAGTGGAAATGCTAAAAAAGTTTAGCTTCCCTAACGAGAAGCTTATGATGGGACGACATATCCAAACGATCATATAGCTCAATACATACAGGGAATGTTTACCTCTATTATACTGAGAGACCTTCGCTAGGCCTACATCTGTAAGGGGCTCGACTTTAGTCTTGTAGGGACAACCCTTCAGTGGTATAGAAATCTTTCTAATAATTCTATATCATCATTCGCACAACTAACTGATATTTTTGTTGAGCAGTTTTCAAGCAGCAAAAAACTTGAGAAACGGTTTGACGATCTCTATCATATAGTGCAGAAGGAAAGTGAATCACTTCGTGATTTTGTTGAATGGTTCAACTAGGAGAAAGCTTCCATTCCTAGCAGCAACCAACAAATTACTATTTCTGGTTTTCAAAATGGGCTCCTCCCAGACACTGATATGTTTAAGGAATTGACTAAGTATTCATGCAGTATAATGGAGGATGTCTTGGCTAAAGTTTGGGCCTAAATAAGTGGGAAGATGATGATGCTAACTTTAATTTCACAAGACACCAACCCCCTAGAGAAGAGCCCGATGACAAATCTGGGAGGAGAAATGGCATACAAATATTTATTCTCAACCGACAAAAAGGACACCAAGCGCAGAGAACTATCCAGACCATTTGATCGTCCTCCCATAAGAACAAAGCTACGATCCCCGAGTACAACCACTCTATAGGACCAACAAAACTAATTGCGATGCTAAAGGGGATGGGTAATATAGTAAATTGGCCCAAAAAGATGAGAAGCTTTAGTGACCAACTTGATAAGAGTAAGTGGTGTGAATTTCATGCTAACCAATGTCACCAGAGAGATAATTGCATTGTACTAAGGTTGGAAGTGGTGGAGCTATTGAAATTGGGACATCTTATGAACCTTCTGACCGAAAAAGAGAAGAGAATGTCACCAGACAACAACAACATCCACATAGCAAGCAAATCTCCATTCAACCAATCTTATCGACAAATGATATAACTATTAACTTTATCACTGGCGGGTTAGAAGTTAGAGAGATAACAATGGCAGCGACATGAAGACACACACATCGAGCAACTCATCTGTAACAAAATCTAAGCGAGCCAGACTCAGCATAAATCATCACCTTTACAAATTCTGAGGATACACAGCTACCCAATTCACACCATGATGCTTTGGTCATATATTTGAAAATCGCCAACTGCTTGATCCAGCACATTTTGATAGACAATGGCAGCAGTACAAACACGCTTTTTTGGAAACAATAAGAATTCCAAAAGAGAACATTTTACTCCAAACGACAATGTTGATCGATTTTAATGGTGAACAAAAGAACACTTTAGGTAAGAAATAGTGCTACATGTTATGCAGAAGGAGTTAACCTCCACTCCTAATTTCATGTTATGGATAGCCCATCAGTATACAATGTTATCCTAGGAAGGCATTTGATCCACGAAATGAAGGTTGTAACGACGACATTTCATCAAGCATTCATTTTTCCTACCAAATGAGGAATAAGAATATTCTTGGTAATCAAAAGGATTCTAGAGATTGCTACCAAAATTCAATCTTCTCTGGCCGATGTCCTTTACAGCAATCACAGAAATCCTAGCCCTCCATCCTTGACCGTCTAAATATGGAGAGGTAGACAAGGTCCATATCCACCTCGACTTTCTAGAACACAAAACTCGAGTGGGGGCAAGGTTATAACCGAAACTCAGGCAACGCCTCATCAATTTTCTCATGGAACACCATGACTACTTTGTTTGGCCTCACGGACATGATCGATGTTGATCCATAGATAATGACGCATAAATTAAATGTTGACCCCCATACGTTCAGATCAAATAGAAGTGGAGAAGATTCACGCCCGAACGAAACCGTGTTATTAATGAAGAGGTATAAAAACTTTTGGAAGCTGGATCCATACAAGAAGTTTACTACCAAGTCTGGCTCGCTAATGTCATTGTAGTGAAAAGAAGAATGGTAAGTGAATAGTCTGCTTAGACTATTCACTTATTGGAACAAAGCATGTCCAAATGATAGCTTTCCTTTGCCACATATCGATATATGGTCGACGCGATACCTAGATATAAATTTCTAAGCTTCATGGACACTTTTATTTGTTACACCAGATTTTGATGCATCCAGGTGACCAAGAGAAAACTGCTTTCATCACGGAGCGAGGAACATTCTACTACAAAGTTATGCCATTCGGACTCAAGAATGCCGGAGCAACATATCAATGGCTGATGAACTAGATGTTCGCTGATCAGCTCTGGAAATCCGTGAAAGTTTATATTGACGACGTGCTAGTAAAGTCCCTGATTTTAGAGCAACACATAGACCACCTTAGACAATCGTTCGAGGTTATGAAGAGATACAACATGAAACTCAATCCATCCATATGTTCATTCGGAGTACCTTCCCTATGTTACTTAGTAACTTAGTGAGAGATCGAGGCAAACCTGATCAAATTTAATCAATCATTAACATTCCATTTCCAACTTGAATTAAGGAAGTTCAAAGGCATATTATGAGACTCGCAGCTCTTAAAAGGTTCATTTCTCAATATTTTGAGAAATGCCACAAATTCGACAACATATTAAGGAAAAACAGAACTTTCAAGTGGACTTCAGCATGTAAAGAAGCACTTCAGTAACTTAAACAATACTTAACTTCACCTATGCTCTTGTCAAAACCATAGGATAATGAACAACTCTACATGTACTTGGTGGTATCGGAGATGACTGTCAGTGCAGTATTGGTTCATGAAGAAGAAGGAAAGAAACTTCCCATTTACCATGTCAGCAAGGCATTACTAAATGTACAAACCTGCTACAACCAACTGGAGAAATTTGCTTTGTCACTTGTAACTGCAGCTTGAAAGCTAAGGCCTTACTTCTAGAGCCATTCAGTAGTTGTTGTAACCTCCTTCTCGCTAAAACAGATACTTCACAAACCCGAGTTATCCGAACAAACTAACCAAATAGGCCATCGAATTGAGTGAATATTATATTTCTTTCACACCCCGTACTGCCATAAAATCTCAGGTACTAGTAGATTTCATCATCAATTTCACTCTTAACTATTAGGTCCTAGCCCAAAAGGAACTTTTTTGCTTGATAGGCAAACCGATGATAGGCACATGGATGTTACAAGTGGACGGGTCAAACAACTTCAATGGTGCATGCCTCGACATCTTCTAAACATCACCAGAAGAGTATTGGATAGAATGACAGTCAGGTGAAAATTTAAGGCAACTAACAATGAGGCGAAATAGAAAGACTTATTGCCAGACGATCTTAGCAAAGGAAATAAGAGTCACTTGAATAAATGTCTGCGTGACTCAGCAAAATCAAAGGCACCTTCCTAGCCGAAGACACAAAGATAACATCTTACCTAGAGTTAGTCAAAAAACTACATAGCAAGTTTGATGAGTTCCAAATCACTCATGTACCACGGATCGAAAATATCAAAGCGGATGCTCTAGCCATCCTTGGAGCAGCTATGATCACAAGACAAAGCAAGATCATCCTGGTGACTTATTTGCAATGGCTAGTGGTTCGAAAACCAGTCGAAACCAAAAGTTTCCATTCAACAAAAGAGAAATCTTGGATAATACCGATTGTTAGATATCGCCAAAATGATGAGTCGCCACCGAACAAGAATGAAGCTCCACAAACCAAGGTTAAGGCTGCTAGATTATTCATTATAGATGGTAAGTTATATAAGAGATCTTTCTCTGGACCCTACCTCCAATACATTAGAAACGTTGAGGTCGAATATGTCCTGGCTGAACTCTACGAAGGGGAATGTGACAATCACTCAGGAGACCGTGCACTTAACAATGGGTATTATTGGCCAACAATGTGGGCTGACTCAATTAACTATGTCAAAAAGTGTGATCGATTTCAGTGGTTTGCCAGTGTCCCGCACCTTCCACCGGAACAACTCAACCCAGGACAACGAGCCTTCATATTAGCGGTTATGGACTATTTCTTGAAGTGGATCAAAGTCGATGCACTCTCATAGGTATGTGATCGCGAAGTTATCCAATTTATCTAGAAAGCTCTGTCAAGAGTTGAAGAGTTAAGAGCAATCACCAAGAATTAGGCATGAGTTGATTGGGAGCAATTTCGAAATATTCCAACACCATTTTGACCACGTGAGGAATAAAAAATCTTTAAATGACAAATCATAGAAAAACATATAACCCGGGACATGCCATGAAATTCTTTCGTGTAGTCGTGGTAAACAAAGTTAAACAGATGCTAGAATACCATAGGCATCTCGAATTCTTATCAAGTCATTCTCCGTCAATTTGCTCGATATGTTCTTAGTGAACATGATATCACTCTTGCTTGGACGTCTCTGTTCATAAAGACTAGGTCTAGGATAGCCACGGTTAAGACCGGGTTCGGTTGGATCACTATTAATACAAACATTTTTACGATCAATCTCATAAGAAAAATAAATCCCCGAATAACCTTCAAACCTTGCTAGTGTTAGCCCGTCTAGACAAACCAAACTCATATATTTATTTAGCTAGGAGTTTTTGCCCAGATTGTTAGATCTACGTATGCCTCTGATTGGCTAAGATTTGGTCATAATTCTTTATGGAACATCACAAAAATCACTCCAATCCATTGTTCATAAAACAACTATTTACCTGCAATATCACTCTATGATGATTCAAACTCCAGAAACACTAAATCAAAACCAATGCAACCATCGAAGAATTTTCAAAACTATTTGAAGAACATTCGAAAATAAAGTATGACTTTAAGAACGGATAAGAGAAACACACAAAATCTTTAAAGTTCCTTGAAGTCTACCCGAGTCACTTGACAAATGAAGGATGATGCCTTTAAACTGTGAGAATTGGCACGCTAAACGAGATAGATAAATGAATTCATAAATTTGTTCAAAATTATAAACAATATGTGTGTACCTTACCTTTTGTATGGACATATTTATCGGCCGAACAAATTCCCAAATTGAGATATGACGTACGGTCTAGAAGAATCAATAATATTTTTCTTTTGAGTGGATATATTTATTGGCCGACTAATGCTTTATGTGAAACATGCCACACAGTCTAGACAGATCGATAATTTTTCCTTTTGAGTGGATATATTTATCAGCCAACTAAAGCTCTATGCAAGACATGCCGCACGATTAAACGGATCAACAATTCTTGTAGTAATAATAATAATAATAATAATAATAATAATAATAATAATAATAATATAATAATATATTTGAAACCTACCACTCGACGGGTCACTGTCGACACTAGCGAGTGGAAACTTGGTGCTTGCATGCCACAAAAGTGGCATTCTATTGCCACACGCAATGCTTGCTGTGTGGCAATAGAAACCGTGTGGTAAATAGCATATATATCTATAGAAATCAAACGACTACCGGGCTGTATGATTTCAAAAATCGAACGGCTTTCAAGTGATTAGTACTTAAAAAAACGCATGATTCGACAAGTCGTGTAGTAATTTTCCAAAATACATCACGGGATTTTCGAGCCATATGGTATTAAAATATCGAACAGGTTTCGAGCCATATGATACCAAAAACCAAACGGTTTACAAGCAAAAATCAGTATAAAAATCGTACGTCTCGACAATTAGTACGTTATTCTCCCAAGTGCCACATGGCTTCCCATCATATAGTAACTTCTACGAAATCGCACGACTCAACGCGTACGGTAATCTTCCATGAAATTTTTAATGGCCGAATGATCTTCACACACCACCATAACAAATTCTACTATCGCCCCAAACTATATGATCAAATGGTCTGTCCTATGATCAAAACACACTCTCAACTAAGAGTGTGATATGCTTTGAGCCTGAATTACTCTTTCACTCGAGCAAAACTCGTATAAAAGAATGGGGGACAAATTATAGTGGTAAATATCATTCTAATAGCTCAAGCGGCACAAGTCATGAAACGAAGCCCACGAGTAGCCCACTTAACAAATGCATCACATTTGGTCCAACACACTGTGCTAACTGACATGAATCATGATCCAATACCTATGGGTCAATTCAAAACCTCCAATAATTTATCTTTAAAATAAATTACATAATCACTTAACTAAATCATACATGAGTTATCTATAAACAAATTTGATATCTCAACCAAATAAATCTGATTAGATTCTGCTCCAACCAACCAGAAAATCTCGGAGAATCTCGCCAAACTCACATAAATTCCATGGTCAGTGAAACATTCAGGTATCCTAATCTGCTCCACTCTGAATTATTTCTTCTTACTTTCCATCTAGCACTCATATAATTTTCGACAAACTTTACTAACGTGATCGTCATAGGGTCTTTGACCAGCATCACACCGATGTCTTCTTAAGATCTTTAATTATCCTTCTTTCATGTTCTACTTTTTTTTAGTTTCCCAGGATTGCTAGTGGTCGGATCAATATGATTTTCTTAATTGTAGAATCTAACATCTACAAGAGGTAATATTTTATTTAGAAAAAAATTGAGATAGAGCATCCAAAGGCTTCGAGATCAAGGTCTCATTAACCGAAAAAGACCCTAGTCAATCAAATGGCTCGTTTGACGAACGTCGACAACAGTGACATAGTAAATTGTTCTGTGGACATATCGTTTGTTTAAAAAACCATAATTAATTTGTAGGCATTTTTCTAAAAATAGATTTTAAAACTGTTTAATATTGAGTTGAAGATCAATTTAAGCCGATGTTTTGGTATAAATTAAAATCCAGATTTTAATTTAAGTAAAAATCAATAACTAATTTTAACCACACATTTTATGGGATCCACAACTTTTCAACAATACATTTCAAAAACTTTTATCAAAATCTACTGAAAATCTAATTTTAATCTCTAACAAATAAGGGCTAGATTTCTTAAGAATTTTAATCCATGTCCTTGAATTTGTTCAACGAGCATTATTATTCGCCAGTGGCGTTTACACCTCTCATGTACCGACCGCAGAATATTATTGTCCCAAGCACTTGCGATGGCAAGAACAGTATAATCAAATGTATGGAGAACCCTAGGAGGGTGAAAATGGTGGCGAAGCAAATTAAGAGAGAGCTTTCTGATATTTTACTCACTGATAAGGTTTTGCAATATGCGGTTTTGCACGAGGCTGATTTGGGGGCTGATAGATATATGTCGTCACTTACTACTTTCGCTNCACGAGGCTGATTTGGGGGCTGATAAATATATGTCGTCACTTACTACTTTCGCTGATGTTGAAGTTTCTACAGATTTGAAGGTTAGATTTTTACTATGAAATTTTTTAGATGCTATTTTTAGTTAGTCCTTTGATTATTAGCTAGATTGCACGGAAACGGGAAAGACCATACCGTGGAAATTATTTTTTTGAGTTTTGGAAATGTTTCCTCGAGTTTTTGAAGAGTTTTAGTTTCCTAACATGGCCAGAAAGGAAATGCTAACAGTTTAGAAATTGAGTGCAAACAGCAACCTAGATCATTAGTACTATTGAGTGGTTAAATTTTGATACATATAGGTTACTATTAGAAAGCTTCGGTGATTTTGTTGCCATATATGTAGAGTTATGGACGCTGATGATTGAATATTAAATTGCAGAAGACTTTTCTTTGCCCCCGTGGCCCCCATTATTTGATGTTACAATTTTTGAAATGGTATTTTCTGGAGAATGTATGGTTGAAAAAGAAAAAAAAATTTTTGGTTTATTTGTCATATTATTTTATTGAAGAATGTATCATTAAAAAAAGAGAGAAAAATGTATTATAAATTGATGGGCAATCCGGGGCAAAAGAGAGATGAGTGGGTGTCTTAAGTATTTTATTAGAAGTGTAATGTAGTGCAGAAAATGAAAGTCATTTGCAACGTATTTCTAGGATTTTACTATCACCCTTATATGTAATATATTGAATAATAGTATCGTGATCTTATATTAATTGCAAATTCTTAATTTGGAGGTCAAGGGGATCTAACTCGTTTAATAGTGAGTGCGTTAGGCAAGAGTTCTACGAAGCCCTTTTATTATAAGGTCGTTGGTCCATGACTAATGAGATATTTATAATTATATGTGAGGTGATTAAGAGCATGTATGGGCAAGGACGAATACAGAAGTTTAAAGTTAGAGGGCACAATCGAACTTGAAAAGAAGTTGAGAGAAATTTTACAATCGAAAATTTACGTCCAAAATAATCATACCCCATATAATTTTGCATCCAAAAATATACATGGAATGTGACTTTTTGGGATGTAAAATTTCAAAAGTTTTTGATGCCACGTTCAATATAAAATTTTCTAATAAAATGATGAAAA
>CAIGRP010043767.1:0-14051 GCA_903798385.1 Fraxinus cuspidata
CTCTTATGTATGTCTTCAAAACTTTCATTTGTACTATTTTTAGATAAATAAGGATAACTGGGTTTTTTATGTTTTTCAACTTTTTTCAAAAATTCTTCTATTATATTTTCTTCGTTTATTATGTTCATCATTATTTTAGGTTCGTTATATGGCTCTGATACCATTACCAGGGTATGCAACGGAATTTTTAAGATTTTTCAATTTTTTCTATCAAATTAATAGATTCGTAGATATTTAAAAGATCACAATAGAATGTATAAAATTGACTATTTTTTGTTAAAATTTTTCTTCAATAATTATATCTAATTCATCAATCCTTCTTTCTAGATCAAAAATTCATTTTTGTTTATCTTTTTCAAATTTAATTGCTTGATTAGCAATATAAGCACTTTTACTTTTTAATTTTGGGTCTAAATATTCTGTAAAAAATTCTTTTAATTCTTCTCTTTGATTATCTAATTCGTTATTAGTTGTAGTTCTTAAATCAATAAAATCTTGTATAATATTTGGAGTTAAATTTATTAGAGATTTTGAATTCATAAATTTTTAAGGACTCAATTGAACTTTCTATATTCTTATAGAGNAAAGTTTTGTATAATATTTGGAGTTAAATCTATTAAAGATTTTGAGTTCATAAATTTTTTAGAGACTTAATTAAAGTTTCTATATTCTCATAGTGGCTTTGGTTGCAAATTTTATATAAGAGGGCATTATTGGAAAGATTATTGCTCAAAGGTTATATACCAAAAGATTATTTATTGAGGTCTTTCTACACAAAAGTCTTTTTTATTTGGGATGTCTCAACTCATTTCCCAATTTCTTTTATTTGTTAATTTCTTTTATATTATGTTAAATGTGAATTAAGTTTTCATAATATAGAAAGTAACAATGTACGTCACTTATACGCATATCACTTTTTAGTTAAGAAAGTTACATTGTATGTCATTTTTAATTAAAAAGTCTTGTCTGACTTTATACGGTATTTTTTTACTTTCAAAATGCTTTTCATATAGTTTTTCAAAATGCCCCTAATTTTAGCGTATTTCTGTAAGTTGTCATTTATAAATTATTTATAAATTTGTTTAACGGAGAGTAATTCTTTGTGAAAATTGAGTTAATTTCACAGATGATGGTTGAAGTTCAAGTAAATTTCAAATTAGTCATTAAAGTATTTTCATGACTTATTATCACTGAATTTATATAATGATACATAATTGGTCACTCTTTTAGTGACATCTTCTTTAGATCCAACATCCGCACCGTTAAAGCTTGACATCGATTAAATATTGTTGTAACTTGTATCCATGTTGTGAAATTGCAAATTTTCAAAATAATATGTGATTCTTGAGAGAAAAATATCGAAGTTGTTTTTCAAAAAAAAAATTGTCGATTTGGTGTCACGTGCACCCAGTAATGAAATGATTTTGAATGATTTGTTTTAGTTTTGGAATTTTATTGATTGTATCGGATTGTTTAGAATTAACAATACAAAAAAAATAAATAAATAAATTGGCCAGTGATTAGACTAGTAAAATACAATGTTAACTTCTAAAATAAATTATAACTATTAAATTTTTTAATGCAAGGATAGGTAATTTGATCAGTTTTCTATTACCAAATACCAATAATTACCATAATTTCATAATCCTATTACCAATCAGTTCATATGGCGTACAAACACTCTTCATATTTAGTCTTCAAGCAGCAAAAGATCTGCACTACCGCTCTACCAGCAATTTCTACTCTTTCAAGTCTGCGACAAATGTGACGCTGATGTCGATGGCCTTTGTGACTTTTCTTTGAATTTGTTGATATTAAATTTATAGTTTGACACGTATATATAGTTTTTTTATTTTATTGCTAATTAAATATGAAACTATTTCATAATCAATGAACTACTGATGACAAAGTGAATTAGAAAAAAATTACAACAAATTACAATTTAAAATTGAACCCAACCCTTAGGTTTATATTTGAGAAAATCGTTTTAAATTATTTGGTTTAGGTTTGAATTTCTCTCTAAAAATCTGTCAAAAATCGACAAAATCGAACCACTTACACCCTAGAAGAGATCGAAATTAGTTGATTTGATAACCATTGGTCCATGTAAAGATTTAACAACTATACTGCAAGATATTGTGTTAATCATGCTAATTGAGTGATCACTTATATACTATTAGTTAATTTTAACGACTAACGGGATATTTAATGAGCAATTTGAAATTGCTCTTTTGAACTTTAATGACCACTAGTGAAAGTAACTCATAAATAGTCGTTGGTTAGAATATAAATATTTGTATATTTTTATCTTATTCAAAAATAAACCAAATGTTGATTTAAATTTTATTCGTTCCGTGTTTTGTTCTGAGAGTTGCTCACAGTGCGATGATCATTTTTACTATCTTTTTGCTAATTTCTAGGTATTTAAAATTGGTTCACAACAACTTCACATATCGTATAATTGTCTCAAATTAATCAAACTTTACTTTAAGGTTTTCAATAATATTGCGTGTTTATATGTCGAATACAATACATATTGCAATTATGTGTTGACACAGTTGTGTATTGACACAAACACACAAACTTCCAGCTTTTGTCCCAAAAAAGTGTGCTTTGCGTGCCAGAGCACTCGTAGTCTAGCCCCATTTTTAAAAACTTATTTTTAACTGCACATTTTTCAATAAAATAATTTTACACATAAGTCCAAATCTTTTCCTTCCTTTTTAACCACACATTCTCTCAAGATCACTATTCTAAAATGAATTTTTCTCTACAATATGGCTTAAACAAGGGCTAAATATATTCTACTGAATTAGAACTATTTAAATAAAATATTAAATAAAAATAACTTACTTAAACTGGTCGAACAGATTGTAGGAGGAGGAAAAAAAATAAAAGCCTCAATTCCCTATTTATAGTTTTTTTCTTGTGGGCATGGGACATAATTTAGAAACTTCATATTTATATTTTTAACCCTGCATGCATAATTCATCATCATCATAATATCTATAATTTGATAATAAAATTCATCAAAACTTTATAAAAATCCCTGAAAATACTAAAAAATTATGGGATGTTACAGTAGATCTCCAAGTGCAGTTCCATCGAATTAGTTCCAATTACGGCTCGACAAATCACAATTTTACCACCACTTGGCTATTTTATGTTGACCACACATGCAACATTTTTTGCATTTTCGAGTTAACAATTAGTCAATCTAGTCTAAGCAATGCTTCAATGTCCATATAATGAAAAAAATGAGTTGTTTTATGACAATCTAATGGACTTTTGAACCGAAATCATTATTAGTTCGAAAGTTAAAGAAAAGAATATAATGAAAAAAATGTTATGGATATAAGTGCAAAACGATAAAAGATTGAGGACTTTAAGCGTAATTAAAACATAGCGCAATATATAAATTGAGTGGTGTGAATATAATTACTGTATTCGACTTTTTTTCATTGCATTCTTATGAATTGAAATGTTTTTGAAATTACTGTTTTGATAAAAAAAATTGAAATGTGTCGTTGAAAAGTTGTGGGACCCATGAAAGATATAGTTAATATTGATTGTTAGATGTTGACTTGGATTAGAATCAGATTTTAATTCAGACCAAACAAGAGCATAATGTGGTTCAAATTAACCTTAGTTATTTATTTTGAAAAATTATCTAAATTATCTCCCTCTACACACAATCTCTCCCCTCTAGCTCTATTAACGCTCTCTCTACTCTATCCCTATTAACACTATCTCTCTACATTCAAGCTCTATAAAATCTCTCTCTATCAACAGATTACAGATCTGTAAACTCGGCCACCACCACAAAACTCCCATCTTCGCCACCGGAAATTAGAAGCGATTTCACCCAAAATGCAAAGTAGATCGTCGAGGCTTTTAAATAAGCTCCATATTTCAATTCTAGAAATTATGAAGATACTCCATCGATTAGAAAATCTATTGCTATGTTGCTTAAGTTATAAAGGAAGTCCTGAGCCCAATAATTAAGAATAATAAGTTCTTTATTAACAAAAATAAAATAACCGCTTAAAATAGCAAAACAAATTATGTCATTGTTTGGTACCGATTAAAAGATTGAAATATATATTTAATATAAATCAAAGCCAACAATTCATTTCAATCACATATTATAAAGGTCCTACAACTTTTCAACTATATATTTCATCTATTTTTATCAAAATATTCTAAAAATTCGATTTTAATCCCCATCAAACATGGGCTATATTTGTCAAGAAGCGCAAAATCATATTTATATGATCCTCATTGTGTATCTTGATTAATTAGATAGTTTATTTGTGGATTGCCATATGACACCTTCACCTATTCGCTCTGCGATCGTGGCTGTGATGGCGATCATCCTGGACCTAATTGAAGAGTTGTTCCAGATTGCATCTCAAGGCGTTGATAGTGGCCTTGTATGTTTGTGCCAAATCTACCAAGTTTGATTTCCCAATCTTCACAAAGTTTTGAGGTACAGGTGGTGGTAGTGGGTTCGGAGGTGGAAGTGGAAGTGGAAGTGGAAGTGGAGGTGGAGGTGGTTGTGAATTTGAGGTAGTGGTGGTAAGGCGAAGGTGGTGGATTTGAGGTGGATGTAGATTTAAGATGAAAGATGGGGTTGGAGGTGGAGGTGGAGATGGTGGTAGTTATACCGGATTGAAGAAGTGGTGGTGGTGATTATGGATTTGAGGTGAAAGTGGTGGTGATGGTAGTGGTGGGTGTGATTCGGGTGGAGGAGTAGGGTAGGTGAGGTTGGGGAGTAATTTGTGACCTTGTGACCAGTTAATTTGATAATTTGTGATCAATAAAAAGTTGTAACCTATAAAAGTGTGTATTTTGCGACTAAATTAAAATCGTTATCCACAATTCGTGACTCGTATGTGATCGTGATCATAAATTATATGTTATTGTAACTTCGACATGTTTAACTAATTAACATGTAAGAAAATTTTATCTAAAGGTGGTCATAATTGTGACTACTTGTTTTTTGAAAAAAAATAAAAATCCACAAGTTTATTAAATTTGAGAGCGTATCCTGAAACTATGATAATTATGTATTTTTTCCAAATATTATTCATGCAATCTAGGTCGGACGTCGAGTATGTCGGTCTAATTATTTCAATATTTGATTTCACCTATTACATTTTGGGTATTTTAAATGAAACGATTTGATACCACATATTTACCGGAACAAAATCCAAACCAGATCCGTTGGTTTTGATTTTGGTTCTATTGATTACATTTTTTGAATCTGTTTGATGGTCATTATTTTGGAAAACTAAAGTTTTGAATAGTGATTTTTTAAGAATGCGTGGTTAAAAAAATAGACAAAATTTTGGACTTACGTGTAAAGTATTTTATTGTGTAAATATATGGTTGAAAGTGAGTATATGAATTAAAGAGTTTTAAATTAATGGATGTCAAACAAGAGTTCAGTAAATTCAACCATGAAATTAGATGAATTCTCGACGGACTATCCAGCATGTCGTAAATTTAGTATTTGACATTAATGGACTAATAGTCCACGATGTAGGAGAGGAGGGGTTCGAACCCCTGACACCCTGATTCGTAGCCACGTACTCTAATTCTTGAGCTATAGGCTCCACCCATCTCTACTAATTCTCTCTCCAGGAGTACACACACACACAAAAAAAAAATTCCTCTCTCTTCCCCCAACCATTTCATTCCGATAATAAAACGTTTCACGAAAAAAGTTTGCAAATATGACCACCGAACTCCAAAGAATTTTTAACCACCATTAGAAGTTGCACAATCCAAAAAATGTTATCAAAAGAGCCTTAAAAATGGATAATCACTAACTTGAGTTGATGAAAATTCTCAATAGATTTTAAACCGGCTACACGAATTCTCATGTCACACCAACTATTTAAACATGCTTGCTTGAATTTATTTATTCGTTTTTATGAATTTGTGGTCTTAAAAAATATCACCTAAGAGGTCAAAAGAGATTTTTGATGCACTTGCTTGCACGTGTAGAAACTTAATCAATTGTTCATTCATTTTTTTTTGAATTTGTGGTCTTAGATATATTGATATTTGATTTATTTTTGTACTCAATCAAGCTCGACCAAGCCTAACATTAATAGTGTGTGGTTAGACCAAATTGCAGACACTTGACTGAGAGTTTCATGGGTTGCTACCAATAACAATTGCAAACTTAATTAGAAAGTTCTTTTGGTTCCAAGTACTACTGCTGACAACATTGATAATGTATCAGAGGGTTGAGGCATGTTAGGAAAGAAAAAATACAGTAGCTGTCTCATCAGCCTACACTCAAGAACAGAAAGCAGTTGATTAACTTAATTCTTCAAAAAAAAAAAAAGTTAAAATTAATTTGGAGAATGAAATAATATTCAAGAGGCCTGAACACAAGGCCCTTTCTTGAGGAAAGGTGAGTACAACTCAAACAAGCAACATAAGGTATATTAATTAATAAAATTGGTTTCAACATTGTAACTGCATGTATATTATGTCCTACTAATGCCATCTGTATGATGCACAACTTATGAGTACCTAGAGGAACAGCCAAACAAGGCATAATAATCACCAACAACCTCAGGGACAATTTGGTAAACCACAAGAAATATGATGCAAGCACAACTGTTTA
The DNA here is from genome assembly GCA_903798385.1 of Fraxinus cuspidata. NCBI lineage: Eukaryota > Viridiplantae > Streptophyta > Magnoliopsida > Lamiales > Oleaceae > Fraxinus > Fraxinus cuspidata. The sequence goes on from CAIGRP010043767.1 coordinate 6,644, forward strand.
ATTTTTTGGTAGATTCGCAGGTTGATTTTCCTTGTTTTAATGTGCGGACTCTCCGAGGAAAACCCATTCCGGTACTGTGTTATAAGCCTACTGCCCACTCCATAATACCCAAAAATCTATACTCTCTTTGCTCCACGGATTTTCAGAGAGCCCACTAAAAGAGAAAAGATGGCGTGCTCCAGTATGGTGAAATTGAACGCCGCTGCCTCATCTTGGATCGGTGGACAGCAGACCTTTAATCAACGGTCCGGATCGGCCTGCAGTTTACCCTCCCGCCGTGTCTCTGTCATCCGCGCCGGATCTTATACCGATGAACTCGTCAAAACGGCTGTAAGCTTAATACTAAATTCCGGATTTTTAGTTCGTGTACCGAGAAATTGAATGAAATGGCCTATAAGTTTGTCCAAAGATGATTCATCTGTGTGTATATAGTATAGTAATTAAACTGCATAGTACGTGAGCTTATACTCTTTCTGCCTTATATTGAAAGTTATAGTTTTGAGTCTTTTGGTTTAATTTGTATGTCTTGGATATATTTTACACTTATTGAGTATAATTTTATAAATCCAGGAATTTATTAAATGGTTCTAATGCTATGTAATTGTTTGTGTTTTGTTGATTACAAAAGACGAACCAAGACACTTATTTGTGATGGCATGCATGTATATAGAATATATACATATTTTTTTTTATAACCGTCGATGTCCGGCCAGCTTGCGCGCACTTCTACTAACGCCACGGCTCTGAAGTTTATGGACGGGTACTCAACTCAGTGCCCTGAGAGGACTCGAACATGTATATAGAATATTGCAGGCAAGAGTTTGCAAGATTGGATAAAGGATCTATATCTGAATGTTTTTCTTTTTCCTTTTTATGCAGTATCGGATATTCATGGTTTTTTTAATTAAATTATTATAGTATTTGCTTTGATTCAGCTTTTCTCTTCGTAGCTTTAGGTACAAAGATCTAGTTTGGCATTAGCCACTGGGTAAGTTTAAAATTTGAGACTGTTACCTCTATTTTGAAACTGATTTTGAAGGGTATACCATATATGAGCAATTGCAGATCTTCTAGACAAGTGTTGGTACGAGTAAAAGTTTTTATTTTGTATTGGTTATAAGATTAGATTGTAATTACGTTGTGAAGTTGCAGTGAGATCCTGATTCGTGCCTTTGTGCTGTGACATCTTGTTTGTTAATATTCACATACGAGGAAATCTATGTTGGTTTATTTGTACGGAAGGACATTATATTAGTTTTCATTTGTTACTCTCTTTTCTTAGTAGTTTGAAATACAATTATTTTTGGACAAATTATATATGTAGTTTATGGATTGTTGATTTTCTTGTATTCCTTATCCAAATGAACAGTTCAAATTATGGTGAAGAAATTATATGCTGCTTGGTCATGCTTTTAAGTTTGTGGGTCCTAAAGAATGTGTGGATAATAAGTGGTAGTAAGTGTTTCAAATGGTAAATTCCTATTTAGACTGGCACGACGGGTTCTGTTCTTTTATGAATTTGGACTGCAATCAGAACACATTCTGTCTAAGTGTTATTGTTGCTCTTCACATACGAGTTTGAAGTTCACCCTTATATGATTGCTAAGTAGTTTCTGTTTTGTTCTTGTCGAGAGTAGAAATCAATTGCATCTCCAGGACGGGGTATCCTTGCCATTGATGAATCAAATGCAACCTGTGGAAAGAGGTTGGCGTCCATTGGACTTGACAACACAGAAACAAACAGACAGACTTACAGACAACTTTTGCTGACAACTCCTGGCCTAGGCGAATATATTTCCGGTGCCATTCTCTTTGAGGAGACACTTTACCAGTCGACCACAGATGGAAATAAGTTCGTAGACTGTTTACGTGATGAGAATATTGTACCTGGTATCAAAGTTGACAAGGTAAGCTTTTCTAATCTTTAAACCTTTTGTATATTCTCTGCATTATCAGAATTTTTGCTTTCTTATAATGTTTCACTAGTCTGAAGATGACCAAATCTGTGTCTTTGTTGACAGGGTTTGGTTCCACTACCAGGATCAAACAACGAATCGTGGTGCCAGGGATTAGATGGATTGGCTTCTAGATCTGCTGAATACTACAAGCAAGGGGCACGTTTTGCGAAATGGTATGTTCCATTTCTCTTGTTTATTTGAGACCGTCTGTATCGGTGAATACTGAATCATTTTCTTTTAAGGAAGAATAACCTTTGTATTTGTCCTTATTGCCTTTGCATGTAAAAATAGGAGAACTGTTGTTAGCATACCTTGTGGTCCTTCTGCTCTGGCTGTTAAGGAAGCTGCCTGGGGTCTTGCTCGATATGCTGCTATTTCCCAGGTATCTATTCAAATTTCAATGCCTCCCTTTCCCCTCGCTGAACTTTAGATGATTGATCTGTTCCAGCGGGTTAGAACTGGAGGACGAGACTTGAAGCATGTCTGGCTAAGCAATTTATAAGTTACTTTTTTAAGTTAGAAAAGTTTTTGTTCTTGAACATATTCTTTACCTTACAGCAATAACTTGCTTATTTCCAGTCGTGATCAATATTTTATTTATTTATTTTGAAACTTACTTAATTACTCAAGCGAACTTTTTAAGCTTAGCCAAGAATCCTCTTCATGAAAACCTTTTGTTTCATTCTCGAGGAACTCATACTTGGCAACCTAAAACAGTTTTTCTTATTTCCTATAGGGTCGTGAAATTATTAGAGGATAAACATGTGCTTTGTTGCGCAGGACAATGGACTTGTGCCTATTGTAGAACCTGAGATTCTTCTTGATGGAGACCACCCAATCGAGAGGACGCTAGAAGTGGCAGAGCAAGTGTGGTCAGAGGTCTTCTACTACTTAGCAGAAAACAATGTTGTATTTGAAGGGATACTTCTTAAACCTAGCATGGTAACTCCAGGCGCTGAACACAAAGATAAGGCTTCACCAGAGACCATTGCCAAATATACACTCACCATGCTAAAAAGGAGAGTACCTCCTGCAGTTCCAGGAATTATGGTACTAAACAGATGAACCCAACAATCATTTTTCTTTTTTATCTACACTTGTCATCACTTTCAATGGGCTCTTTAATTAAATTTTCTTCCCGATTTAGTTCTTGTCAGGTGGACAATCTGAAGTAGAGGCAACGTTGAATCTCAACGCGATGAACCAGAGTCCCAACCCATGGCATGTCTCTTTCTCCTACGCACGAGCACTCCAGAACAGTGTGCTGAAAACATGGCAAGGACGCCCCGAGAATGTAAAAGCTGGGCAAACAGCACTTTTGGTACGTGCTAAGGCCAACTCCTTGGCACAGCTCGGAAAGTACTCGGCTGAAGGCGAAGGGGAGGATGCCCAGAAAGGAATGTTCGTCAAGGGCTACACATACTGAGTGCTGGCCACATCTTGTAGCCCAACGTAGTCGTGTAATCTTGAGTTGTGCTTAGTTACTCCCTTTCCAACCTTAAATATATGGTGCTTGAACAATAATAAGACATGAGAAGGATTTATCCGAATTTCAGCCCATATCTGGGTACTTTTAGCATTATGTCAGAAGTCGATTGTATCGTTTTCATTAAATTATTTCGACAGACATGAACCTGCGGAAATATAATATTTTTGTTTAATCCTTATGTGATAATGCGGAAATTTGTCTTGGTTCACGTTTATGATGCTTCAAATAACGAAAATAAAATTTAGCTTAAAAAATGAACGTGTCATAATCACCTGACAATTAGAGCTTGTTTAAGCTCTATTTTATTAGAAAAATACATTTTAGAATAGGGACGCTCTCCTTGTCCCGGCTTAATGATCGGGAAAAGTTGGCGCTCCTGTCCAGGGTTTTCCTTTTGAATAATAGATTGACGTAAAATGATTGATTTAAAAATAAGGAAAAATTTTGAATTTGCGTGTAATATTATTTTATTGAATAATGCATTTTCATCTTTTCCTTTTCTCATTCGTGGAGATATTTTTTCAATATTTTCATTTTAGTATCCACCTCACATTTGAACAGTATCACCATGAATTTTGCTGATAAATTATAATTATATTTCTTTTGAAATATTAGTACCAACAATTTTTATAAAAATATGCATTGAATGAATAAGTTAAATTTTAGCTTTTGGTCCCCATTATTTTTAAAATACATTTTTTTCTATCTTATTTTATTTTATTCAATAAAATTATATTATGCACAAATTCAAAACTTTTATTTTTATTTTTTAACCACATTTTCTCCCTCAAATCACTATTCCAAAATGCATTTTAACAAAAATAAAAATAAAAATGGGATCAAACATGCTCTTAATCACTTAGTTCATTTGCAATTGTATTGTAATTATAATAATACGAGAAGTGTAAAAATGCTAACTCAAAATTTTGAATGGGAACAATACATGACTCTTACATGTATAACCCTAAAATATTTCATAAATCAGGTGGTAAATCAAATTATTAAAAATATAATTATAATATAATATAATATACATTTACTCTCTCTCTCTCTCAACATATTGATATTATAATCCCACCCCAACCCAGATATCTCCATAAATTCAAATCTATCTACATTCCACCCCAATGGATCCAATTCCCACTCTACCTCAATGTCTCCAAAACTTAAAAATGCATTTCCTTCTTTACGGAGCTTTCTCTCTCTATACACATTTATAGACAAATAATTTTGCAGGTGGTGGTGATGTGATGACGCTAGGTTTAGAAAATAGATCTGCATGGTGGCGGTGATGGTGCATTGCAAGTGATAAAAGTACATATGTGTTGATCCGTTTAATGGTGGGGGTAGGGTGGTGAGGTGGTAACAACGTTTTGAGTATAGTATGGTGGTAGTAGTGTTGCATCGTAGATGACGAGATTTGTGACCAATTGTGTTATATTAATTGTTTGTGACCATACCTATGTTATTTGTGTTTAACTGTGACCAGATCGTCTGTTATCAAGTTAGTCTAATTTGTAACCGTGACATGTGTTATGATTGTGACCAAAATTGTATTCGGTGTGACCGTTTGTAACCAAACCAGTCTAATTTGTGACTCTCCATTAATCCAGTTACAAACAATCACAATGAATACACAATTCATCACAACTAGTCACAATAGACACATATTTGGTCACAGAGGGTCACCACAAACAAATCTGCACACATCGCAGAGTAGCACCACAATCCACCACCAATCACCATCGACATCACCTCCAATGCAACACCTCTACCACTTTCAACTAAAATTCAAGACCATAAATACTACATTTACTGACCTGTGTTATCCGTGACTAAGTGTGATTAACTTTGTCTTCAATGTGTCTATTTGTGATCGGGTTAGTCTAATTTGTGACTGCACATAACCAAATCACATACAGTCACAGTTAAACACAGATCTCCTCACAGACAGTTACAATGAAGATAGACTTGGTCATACCTGATTGCCGACACCACAACCATTCCCAACACTATCAAGAATCAAACACGCACCACCTCACTACAACCACATGCACCACCACCGACAGAACCATCGCTGCCTACACCATCACCAACAAAACCACCAATAACAACAGATCAGAAAATCATCGGCACCATTTGCAAAACACTAACAACCATCGCTAACCATTTTCAAAGAGGAATAGAAGAAAAACTAGTATCCAACCTCCCAAACCATGGCGCGCAACGAGTATTCTTATAGTATTATCAAATTACAAAACCATAACCAAATTTCAAAGAGTTCATCCCCAACCACGAGCAGCAGCGACGCCTTGCCACTTCGTTGTACACAACTTTTCATTGCTACGCACGATGATTCTTCTACGTCACGCACATCGATGTCAAACATATATGGTAAATGGTTGGTAGAAAGGGTGATGGAGATAGAAAGAGAAAGATAGAGAGAAGGAAGAGGTGAGAATCAACCTAACCACTAGAAATATCGGATCACAAAAAACTATCGACCACTAAAAAACGACCTTAACCACTAACAATCACCAACCATAGCGCAAATGACCCCCAACACCCATAGAAGTCCGATCAGAAACCACTCTCGAAGAACCACCTCAGCACAACTGCACGTCTTGTAGCGATGTCCAGCACGTGGTGTTGTACTGTGCGCGAAGGAGCAATGGTGTTGGGAATGAGCTGCCAAAAAAGGGGGAGGAGTCGTCGGAAGAGAGGGTAGAGAGAAGAGGTAATGAAGAAGTGAGAGATAGAAGACGAGAAAACGATTTAGGAGTTTTGTGGTGTGGTGGAGTGGGGTTCGGGGTGGGTGGGTCGGTATTTAAATTAATTTAAATTATAACTTCAATCAACCTTATTTAATACCTGATTTTTGAATTTAAAGCTAATCCTCCTCGTTAAAGTTGATCTTTAAATGTAGGGTTCTATGTAATTTTTCCATCTTGAATCACTCTTAGAGCCCGTTTGAGCCCCATTTTTTTGAGCTCAAATGCATTTTGCAATAATATTTTGATGGAAAATATGAGGTTAAAAAATAGGATTTTTTTTTTGGATTTATACATAATATTATTTTATTAAAAAATGTGTGATTGAAAATAAGAAAAAGAAAATATATTTTGAAATTAATGTAAACCAAACAAGAAGGGCTTACAAATGAAAAAAGAATATATATATATATATACACATACTAGTCTACGCACGTGTCAGAGTATAGTTGGGTAGTTAATAGCAAAAAAAGGGGGAGGAGTCGTCGGAAGAGAGGGTAGAGAGAAGAGGTAATGAAGAAGTGAGAGATAGAAGACGAGAAAACGATTTAGGAGTTTTGTGGTGTGGTGGAGTCGGATTCGGGGTGAGTGGGTATTTAAATTAATTTAAATTATAACTTTAATCAACCTTATTTAATACCTGATTTTTGAATTTAAAGCTAATCCTCCTCGTGAAAGTTGATCTTTAAATGTAGGGTTCTATGTAATTTTTCCATCTTGAATCACTTTTAGAGCCCGTTTGAGCCCCATTTTTTTTTAGCTCAAATGCATTTTGCAATAATATTTTGATGGAAAATATGAAGTTAAAAAATAGGATTTTTTTTTTAGATTTATACATAATATTATTTTATTAAAGAATGTGTGATTGAAAATAAGAAAATAAAATATATTTTGAAATTAATGTAAACCAAATAAGAAGGGCTTACAAATGGAAAAAGAATATATACACACACACACACACACACACACACACACACACACACACACACACATATATACTAGTCTACGCACGTGCGATGCACGTGTTAGAGTTTAGTTGGGTAGTTAATAGCGTGGAGTGATTTTTAGTGATTTTATATCAATTTTGAGGAAATCTTCGTCATAATTGTAAAAAATGAAAAAAACAATTTCTAGTGATTTCAACGTGTTGTCAGCTTAAATCAAACATCTACCACATTATCACCATTGCT